>RRYC01000020.1:0-41660 GCA_004016185.1 Quambalaria eucalypti
GGGGGCCAGCGTGCGGGGGGGGGGGGGGGGGGGGGGGGCGGGGGGGGGGGGGGGGGGGGGGGGGGCGGGGGGGGGGGGGGGGGGGGGGAGGGGGGGGGGGGGGGGGGGGGGGGGGGGGGGGGGGGAAAGGGCAAACCCACCCGAGATTGTGATGCGAGGCGAAGCGAGGCCAAAATACGAGGCGAGAAGACTGAGACTGAGACGGAATGGCCCAGAGGCGGGGACGGGACCAGATGGAAATCAGGCAAGACGGCACGCAAACGAGGCAAGACTGATGCAAGGCAATGACGGGGAGAGACAAGATGAGGTTCAGACGAGACGCGCGACGAGGCGCTCCGACGAGAGAAGCCCGACGAAATTATTGGGTGCCACTGCCACACTCCTCTGCTCTAGTGCCTCGATCCCCTCTTCTCTCCCCAACATTGCCTGCAGCCTGTGCTCATGTGCTTGCGCAGAGGACGCGCCCTCCGCCCGCGTGTCCCGCCCGTCTTGTGCGCCGACACTCGCTCCGCCCGCGCCCACCTGCGTGCTTGCGCAATTTGCCACCCTTGCCCCGGGTGCACCTCCGTCATCAGCCCATGCGAGCTTTGTCGGTTGAATCGTCGTAGCGGCGCGCACGCCGGAGATGAACGGCCACTAATTGAGCCGCGCACCGTCGTGCCGCTCAACAGTGGTCCATGCACGCAATTGCTCTCGAGTCGTGGACAAAGCCGCACCAAACCGCACCAAACCGCAACCGCACCGCACCAGGCGCGCCAAGACCTCTCCACTCAATCACTCCCTTATCCGCCGGGAGGGCGTGCTGGGGACAATAGGCTGGGTACTTGAGCAGTCGCGACATCATCGAGATTGTTGGGAGAAGAGTTGGTGCGCTGCCGATCAAACTCAAAGGTCAAATCAAGTGGTATAGTGAATAGCGTGCGCGCGCGCGTCATTAGTCTTGACTACTTAGACCTGTGCGCCCGTGTGAGCGCTGTTTGCCCTTTGCCTTGCATGTTCCGCGTATGTACTTACTTACATAATTGTAAGTATGTACACCACGTACGCACTTGCGGTTTCGGTGCGCAGTCCAGAGGGGCGTTGCGTGGGGCCCAGCAGCCCCATGGTGCTCCTAGGGGCTTGTAGCGCAGCGGGAGCGGTCGGCTGCGCAAGGCTGCGACGACCACACGGCAAGAAGGTTTGACTTTGTGCAGCGTGCATGGCCAACGAAGGCGCCGGGCGCCCCGCCGGCGAGGGTGCGGCCGGGTGCGGTCTGCACGCGTGCGGGCGCCGCCAAGTGCGTGCACCAGCGCCCTCTTGAAATCACAGTCTCACAGTCTCCTATCCCCTCGCGCCCCCACTAGGACGCGAGCGCACTTCGGGCACTTTGACAGTGACGCTGGAAATAGGAGAGCAAAAGGAGTGCGCAACAACTCGACATCACAAAAAATTTGGTTGCGTTGCGCACATGTACATACAGGTGGACCCGGAAATGCGGTTCGCGGTTCGACGGAGTCCAGCAGCCTCGCACTCGCACTCGCACGCCCCGACAAGGATGCTGCGATTTGCCTGGCTGGCGGACACATCGCCTACCGTGCTGACTGCGGTGGCTGGCCGCTTTGTGTCCACCTGCGACTCGCACGCACCGCACCGCCTTGCAGCACGCGGTCCGGAGGTTGCGAAGTCTTTCACTCGGCTCAGCTGGTCTCTTCTGCCGCGAAGGTTGCATCAATGCCCCTCGATTGGCGACCACTTTTGGGCTCGGATGGAAGCACGCGAGCGGCGTGTTGAGAGGGAGCATGGCGAGCACAAGAAACGGGCGGGCGGACACCGCGGGCGGACACCTCTCTTGCCGAGCCACTTGCGTCCTCGCCGCCGCCACCGCCGCCCTCGTCGTCTGTACGTTACTTAGTCGCCAGCCCGGCGTCACAGCGCCCTCGCGCTCACGACGTGGCCCTCTGCCCGCGACCTTCCCACGCCTTCGTCAACTCCAAGCCCTGGGCCTAATCTGACCGACTGCCCCCATTCACCGTTGCTTCCAAAAGCGGCAGCCTTGTCCACGGCCTCTGCCCTAACTCCGCTTTGACAGATCCGCCCCAGGTCCGCCCCTGCTGCCCCTCGGTGCCCCTAGCACAAGATCGCTCCTCGTAACCACCTCTTCAGGCAGGCGTGGCAGGGGCACTTTCGTTCGTGACGCTGCACCCGTAGGGGCAGGCTGTGTGAATTGCGAACGAATGGGAGCGCTCCTTCCGTGCCGTCGATGAGCCCGCTACCTAGCCGAGCGACTAAGCCCTCATTCTGCACGTCTCCTAACGTAAGAGGCATTGGCAATATGTTTCCGAACCCGGAGGGACGAGTCTTCGAAGGAGGAAATAGCGACCCACAGCGAGCCGCATGCCACGCAAGCGCCTCGGCCTCTTGGGTGGGTTCCGGCCGCGTCAGGCTGCTGCTGCGTCGCCGTATCCTTCGCCTATCAACTTCGCGTGCGACATCTTCCGAGCGGAAATTCCACCAGAACGGCCCGATCGCATGACGAGACCGGCCATGTCCCCCCTGCCACCTCGCGCCTAGTGAAGCTGCGAAGCTGCCACTATTCTACTCATACGTCAGTCCATGTCTCTCGCTTGGATCGAGCCGCCGCAGAAAGCCGAAATTAGACTGACTAACTGAAACTCATTGAGCGAGTCTTGCCATTCACACGGGTTTGCCTTTCCCGCCGCTCCTCTTACAACGCCGAATTGCTGCCATCTCCAAGCATGCAGACCATACCGACCTTCAGGGATGAGGGAGAGATGCGACTTCTCGGTAGCCGGTGGGCTTACTAGGCCGCAACGACGGCATCACTTGGGAGGGCGAATGCATGGTCATCCAGCGTCAAGCGGCCTCGTTTTGCGATCCAAGTTTGCTCTGCTAAGTGCAACGCTGGCGTATGTGCCGACTACACCCACCTCACACCCACCTCTTTATGGGCGCACCGACCCTTTAGCTTGGGGTGGCTTTGAAACTCCGTCGTCCACTGTGCCGGCTCCGCATGGTCACCCGGGCGGCACTGCTCCTTTCTTTTCTCGCCGGCCATCCAACTGCCCGATGGCCCGCTCCCTCGAATCGGGGAGGCCCGAGCAACGCGGCAAACATTTGGGAGCACGACGTTGAGTTCGGGCCTACTACGCACTGAGCCATCGCCATCTCAGCCTGCCGAACCATGGGCTTGCGCCTTGGCTAGAGTCCACTGAGATCATGCACCGTCTACCAGCAATGGCAGCGACTGTGGGGTCCATCTTCCGCTGCCGCTGCCAGCGGGCATGCCACGTCGAGATTGGATTTACTCGAGTAGCAAGCTCGTCTCTTGTCTGCCTCCCCAGCGCTCCTTCTCGCGCTTGGCCTCAACAGCCAATGGCACGCTTTTCCGTGGACGAAGTTCATGTTCGTTCATGCTTGGCCCAGAGAACCCCGTCAGAGCCTGGCCGAGGTAGAATGGCGCCTAGCTGGCGTACCCGCCATGGCCTGAGGTGCACCTTGTCACTAGCCTCTCGTGACGTCTCCGCCATGGATACCTTACACACATCGTCAGTCAGCACCATTCACGCGCTGAGAGGGACAGGACAGTGCTCGGTCAAAACAACAGCAATGACAAAAGACACGCCGTGAACGCAATGTACGCGCAAAACGGCCTGTCGTTCCGATTGAAAACTAGCCCAGCTAGAAAATTTGCAAGGTGCAGGGAAACAAACAAGAGAAGAGAGGGGTGACGGAAAGAAAGCGGGAAAGCGGGCAGTCAGGAATATTTGGCGGTGAAATGAAGCAGCGCAAGATTGCCCGAAAGCGACCGGTGCGCATGCGAAAGCAGGGAAACCCAAAGAAGCAGGAAATGCGGATGACAACGATGATGCGCGTGCGTGTCCTTTTTGATGGCTGCTGTCACTCTCACGGTAGATGCCGGATCGTAGACGAGAGTGGACCGACGGCACTTGGGAACGCTTGCAGCAGATTAGAGTCGAAGCTGTCCGATTGACGAGTTAACGGATCAGCGCTTTACGACACCCAGCTCCACTCGATGTCGAGCTCGCCGAGGCCGAGGTTGTCACCGCTGAGCTCCTTGAAGAGGGCCTCGGACAAGTCGAGCGAGTTCGAGTTGGTGCAGGTGGGGCAGGTATCGGCGACCTTGGCCTCACACTCCTTGCCGTTGCTCTTGTTCTTGATCTTGAGGCTCTTGCCGCAAAGGCTCGACTTCATGCGGCCAGAGTCAACGGCGACGATCATGTCAGAGTCAGAGTGGACGGTACCGCAGGAGCCAGCAACGCCGTTCTGGTAAAAGTACGTAGCAATGCCGCCGGTGATCCAGTCGACGATCGTCTCGGCAACGCTCTCGCTGGTGGAAGAGCTGGTGGAAGAGCTGCTAGTCTTGGATGCGGTGCTGGACTCCTTGGTGGAAGACTTGTCCTCGGACTTAGGAGTAGAAGAGGCCTTGGTGTCGGACTCCGTCTTGGTCTTGGACTCGCTCTTGGACTTGGATTCGCTCTTGGACTTGGACTCAGACTCGGACTCGCTCTTGGTCTTGGAGGTCTCCTTGGTCTTGGTCGAGGTGGCAGAAGAGTTCGAGGCCTTGGTCTTGGTGCTGGTGGCAGCAGCCTTCTTAGTCGAAGTGGTGCTGGTAGAGTCGTCCTCGTCACAGTCCTCCTCCTCCTCTTCGTCATCGTCCTCCTCCTCGCAGTCCTCCTCGTCATCCTCGGCATCGTCTTCGTCCTCGCAGTCCTCCTCGTCAGAGTCGGACGAGCCGCTCGAGGTAGACTTGGACTTGGAGGCAGACTTGGTAGAAGAAGACTTGGTAGTGGCAGACTTGTCGCTGGATGCGGCCTTCTTGGACGTCTCGTTGCTGCTGCTGCTGCTGCTCTCCTCCTCACTGGAGGCGAGGTTCTTGGCCTTGTCGGCAGCGCCCGAGGTAGAAGTGGCCTTGATGGCGCTGGAGGAAGATGCCTCGTCACAGTCCTCCTCCTCCTCGTCATCGCTGTTGCTGCTAGCCTTGGAAGACTTGCTCTTGTGAGAGGTCGAAGTGGCAGAAGCCTTCTCCTTGTCAGAAGAGGAGGAAGCTGCCTTGTGCTTGGTGGTCGAGGTGGAGGAAGTCTTCCCCTTGTCCGCGGTAGACGAAGTCGAGGTCTCCTTGTCCTTGTGCGACGAGACCTTGGTCTTGGTCTTGTCGCTGGCCGAGGTGACGGTGCTCTCGGCTGCTCCGGTGGTGGTGCCGTTGTTCTCATGGCTGTGGTGCTTGTGCTTGGTCGACGTAGCAGAGGCCGAGGTGAAGCTAGTCTTGGTGCCCTTTTCCTCGGTCGAGCCAGTAGTGTTGTGCTTCTGGTGGAGAGAGACACTCAGGGTAGCATTGTGGTGGTGGTGACCAGTAGAGGTAGGCTCAGAGGCAGTCGTAGCCTTGTGCTTGTGCTTGTGCTCAGTGGTCGACGAGGCGGCTTCGTCGTCGTCGTCCTCCCCCTTGCTAGACGTGGAAGTGGCATCGTCTGCAGACGACGAGGTAGAAGACTGGCCAGATGCATTGCTGGTGGTGGCATCGGACTTCTTGATGACATTGCCTGCCTTGTCGCAGGGCTGTCCGGAAGAGGTGTACCAGTAGATGCCCTGTTTGCGGTCGGACTGAGAAGCAGCGGTGAGGCCATCAGTCGACGACGTCTGGCTGCCAGAGTCAGACGATTCAGTAGAGTTGGTGCTTGTGCGGGGGAAGACCGAGGAGAAGCGGCGCCTGTGCATTCGTGGGGACAGGTGGGCGGCACCGTTGGCACCGTTGCTGAGCGCGCCGTAGCCGCGAGCCTCGACGGCATTGGTGTTGGCCTGGGCGGCCTGAGGGCCGAGGGCAGTTGCAGCCAGGGCAACGAGGGCAAGGGTTAGAGTCTTGGTGAAGGGCGCCATTGTTGGAGACTTGAGGGGGTGGGGTTTGGACGCGTGCAGGGATGCTAGAGAGTGATGTTGCACTGCAGGGAATGTATTCCGAGATGGAAGAAAAGAGAATGAGTGTTGCGCTGCGAGAGACGTGAGGAGCTAGGAGGGGGGGGCGGACGTGTTTCTTCTGCGCAGCAGATGACAATGTGTGATGGACGTGAAATATGAACAGGGGAGAGGGGAGGAGGGGATCGGAGTGGGGTGGTGGTGATGGTGGTGGAGTGGGGAGAGGGACGTTGGAGGAACAGATGGAAAGGGAGGGATGGAAAGGGAAAGAAAAGGAGGCAGTGACGAGGGCGGCGACGGTGGGCGGCGACGGTGAGTGGGCGTCTCGTATCGAGGGCTACGCGACAAGGCACAGCCAAGGCACAGCGCGACGAAAGGCGAGAGGGGCGGGGCCAGGCGAACGGAGAGGAGGATGGGCAGCAGCAGCAGCAACGCGGGCCGTTGGGTACCAGTTCACACACGTGCGACGCGGTGCGGCAGCGAGAGGAGGAGAGGGTGTGTGAGAGAGAGGGTGTGAGAGAGAGGGCGAGGCAGAGAGGGCGAGGCAGAGAGGGCCAGGGAGGGAGCGGGAGGACGCAGGCAGAAATCGGAGCAACGAATGGGAAGGAGAGCAACGTCCGCACGACCAAAGGAATTTCCAGAGGTCAACGAGGGAGGGAGGGGGCCGAAGAGGGCAAGGACGGGGGCGCTGGGAAATACGCGGGTACGCAACGCACGCCGCTCACGCGGCAAAAAGGGGGGGGGGGATGCTCGACGCCTCGACGGGTCCAATCGAGGGCGTGGGGCGGACGCGCCCGTCGCGAAATCGCAGCATCGGAGAGACGCGTCTCCGCTGGGCGCAAGGCCTGCCGAGCCCTGCTCCGACCTGCCCAACTCGGCGTGGCCATGCAGCCGTGCATTGCGTCTCTTGGCCTTGGCGCCCGGCAGGCGTTGCCCGTCCGCCTGCGCTCCCAAGGGCCCGCTCGGCACAGGGCGAAGACGACGGCACGACGACGACGACGACGACGGCACCTCACCGCTCCCGTGCCTTGCCTGAACAACCTCCTCTTCGCCCGACGCCCCGGCGTGTCCGTCCGCGGATGATAGCACTTGCCTTGACTCGCCGACTGCCCAGTCCCTCGCGACCTCGTTCGTTGATTCGTCCGGCCAAACGACGACTGACGCCTCAATGTCAAACACGCGATGCACCAAGGTCTGAGAGTGACCTGGTGCCAGGCCAGAACCACTGCGATTTGTTTGTTGTTGTTCGGTAACCGCGGCTTCTGAGGCGATTGCTGCCATTCATTACAATATTCGTCTTCCTTTATCATCGACTGCTCGTTTTGCCCGCCAACGGGGTGCTCAGCATGAGCTGCTCTTCGTCCGGCACATCGCTTTCACCCGAAAGCACCTCGGGCCGCCGAGGCGCCGAAGCTGCGGCATCGGAGGCTCGCAGCAGAAAGCTGATAATGTCCACCAAGACGGCCCGTCCTCTGTTCTCAGAGAACACATGTACCCCAAAGACGGTCGCTAAATCTGTGGCTCGCCGATGCGAACGGCTTCTAGATGGTCGTGGTCTGGCCGTGACATGGCAGAGAGATTCCTTTCGAAGAATCTTTCGCACAAGCATGCGGAATGTACCCGGGAAGGACCATGCGGGGACCTTCTCCTCGACGGTCGGATCATACAGCCCGTTGCCGTACGTACGTACTGTATGTAATTGCGCAATAGATTGCAGACGGTCTAGACTGCCGCACACTCGTAGCAACAAACATTTCCGTCCAGAATCAATTAGTTACACATTGGTGCACAATCACAGCCTGCGCATACGCCGCCAGCCTCTCACTTAGCTCCGCACCTTGTCCTGCACTCTGCCGTCGATTCTCCGACGCAATTGACGAGCTAACGACTTGGTGTTTGCGCGACCCCGTGGCCATGCATCGAGCAGGCAACTTCGTCCCAAGTACCAATCAAATGCTCCCTCTGCTCGTCTTGGCAGCCACGTGTCGCTGGTCGGCCCGATCAGGTTGACTGGGCCGCGCAGGGTCTCTTTGACACCAGGCGATTTCGTTCGTTGACAAGGGCATTTGACCCACGGCGTCTTCTCGCAACATCTCCTGTCTATCCGCTATGATATCGTCGAGAAGTGCAACTACAGCGTCAGTGTCTAGAAGGAAGGAGTGCGTGGCTCTGTGTTCAGCCGTGAGGAATTCGCGAACGCGGCGCTCTCTCTCTCCCTCACCCGCGTACCCGCGTCGCAACTCGCCACGTGGACGCCCTCGGTTCCGCGACGATCTTGCCGGCGGCGACCACGAGCGGGCACTCGTCGGGATACTGACCACCAGAACTTGAGGCGTAAGTAAGCATGCAACAATTGCAGGCATTGAGCGCTTCTGTCCTCCTCATCTCACTTGGAGCCACTCCGGTGCGTCGTCGGCACAAGGAGTGAGGCAAACCGTCTCGGCTCCGTCATCACACGAGCCTCAATTTGAAAAATTGGCCGTTCCAGTGCTGACCCAAACGCCAATTTCAAATTCCACTCCCCCTCCCACGCTCTCCACCAGGGCCACGCACAGACCCTCTTGCGCACACACTTTTGCTGGCTGTGCCTTCAATACGAATTTGGCATTCCCACCCTCACAAGGCTCTGCACAGTCTTTCGCTTCTAAGCACAGTCGCACAGTCGCACATTCGCCAAGTCGCACCGTTGTACAGTCTTTCGACACCAAGCCAACGCCTCTGCAAGTTCGCTTGGGCCCTGCCCACTGTCCGGCTAACGTTCCGTAGTGTTTTGTTCGCCTCCTGTCTTTGTATTGCGACGTCCTGTGTATCTGTTTCTTTCGTCTCTCCCTGTCACCATATTGTTCCCGCCTGTTCGCGCTCGGTCCCCCTCCGTCACCTCTGCCTTCACCGCCACCGCTCAAAACGCTCCCCCAATGTCCTCCATGGGTCAGCCACACCCCAAGGACTCTCCCGCGGAGCAGGCCAGGCTCAGGGCGCTCGAGCTCGGCAACCAGCGCAAGGAAATTGATCGACGCATCGTAAGTCTTAAACGATGCTCTTTCTGGTCAGCTCGCGGGAAAGATTCGCTGATCACTTTTTGCCTCTTCTTGGTCCATACTTGTCCGCGTCTCGCAGCGCGACCATGCAGAGATCCTCAAGCGAGTGAGTTGGATGTGCACAGGGGGGATTGACAGCAGCTCTATTCTAATCAATGAATCTGACACATCAGTATCATGACACACTTTCGCGTTCCTGCATCGCTCACACAGGAGGGCGTGACGCTGAGCTCGGCCTTGGTCGACTCCGAGGGTTTCCCCCTAGCTTCCGTCGACATCGTGAGTATCCTTGGTTTTTGTTCACATCTTCGCGCCACCCTCGGAAACTTACCATTTATCGCCCTCTTCCTTGGCTTCACCAACTACTCAGCCATCCGTCCGAGAAGCTCGCGCCAGCATCATTGCCCTCGAAAACGATCGCCGCGACATCGATCGCCAGCTCAACGAGCTCCTCCACGTTGCCTTGGCCAGGCCTGCTTCCGCTTCCTCCCACAATTCAGCTCCTTCTCAGACCGATCCGGAGGTGAGAAAGTCGTAAATCAAGCGCATTTAGAGGCAGATCCTCAGAAGAAATACTTTGCTTGAGTCTTGAAGTACCAGAGCATTCACGCAAGCGCGGGTAGCCTGAAGGAGGATGAAGCTCGTCGTAGAGCGCTCCCATGCTTGGTGCGCCCTCAGAGATACTGCCTGAATGCTTGCACAAAGCTCGCCTGCCGCTTGGCCCATAGATTGACCGCCACCCTTTGCTCGCCATTGTCCAATCGTGTTGGGACCACACTGCAGATGCAAGACAGTCGTGACAAGGACTGGGACTTCGCAAAGGAGCAAGAACGCCCAGCTGCCTCTGCAGTCAAAGGTGGGACTTGCAAGCACAGACAAGGAAGAACTCCCGGCCACGTTCTGACCCATCGTCCACCCCTTCAATTCCGTCCTCACCCCTCCTAGGCCTAGGCGGTGTCCTGCGAGGACTTGGCTTCCTCGACCGCTTCCTCACCCTCTGGATCATCCTCGCCATGATCATCGGCGTGCTCCTGGGCGAGTTCGTAGACGGCTTTCATTCACGCTTTACGAATCAAAGCGCAAGCTTCAAAGGCGTAGCGGCGCCCTTGGTCGTCGGCCTCATCGTCATGATGTGGCCGATCCTGACCAAGGTGCAGTACGAGCGCTTTCCAGAATTGTTGACGCAGCGAAGGATGTACGTGCACATCGCAGTCAGCCTTGTCCTCAATTGGGTCATTGGCCCCTTTGCCATGCTTGCCTTGGCCTGGGCTACCATGCCCGAGCGTCACCTAGACACCTACCGCGCTGGCCTCATCTTGGTTGGAGTGGCAAGATGCGTTGCCATGGTCAATGTGAGTGCAGATCATCAGTCGGTCCACGAGGGCATGATTCCATCTGCTGACCCTCCCCCACCCCGACACCTTGTAGATCTGGACCTCCCTCGCTCGAGGCGACTGCGACATGTGCGCCATCCTCGTCATTCTCAACTCGATCCTGCAAATGGTCCTCTTCTCGCCGTATGCACTGCTTCTCATCAACCGCATCGGCGGATCCCGTGCAGGAGGAACCTTGCATCTCGATTACTCGAACGTCGCCATTGCAGTGGCCCTCTACCTCGGCGTGCCGCTCGCAGCTGGCTTGATCACGCGCTTCCTCGGCTTCCTCCTCGTCGGCAAGGAGCGCTTCACCAAATCGGTCCTGCCCGTCTTGGGCCCCTTGAGCCTGCTGGCGCTCCTCTACGTGATCATCGTCATCTTTGCGCTGCAAGCACGACACGTCCTCGATAACCTCGGACCGACCTTTCGATGCCTGGTACCGCTCGTCCTCTACTTCATTACCTTATGGGCTGGGACCTTTGCCCTAGGGCGTTGGCTATCAGCGCGCAACGCAAAGCGGAATGCGACGGCATATACGGAGGAAAAGGCTGCATCGGAAGCACCTCGAGAGCCGCTGCCGACGTGGTCATACGAGACGACGGTCACACAGTCCTTTACGGCTGGCAGCAACAACTTTGAGCTGGCCATCGCAGTGGCTGTCAGCGCCTATGGCGCCGACTCGGATCAGGCGCTGGCGGCGACGATAGGGCCTCTGGTGGAGATTCCGGTGCTACTGATATTGACCTATGCTAGTCTCTACCTCGGGAGGCGACTGAGATGGAGCAGGGGAGAAGAGGCAAAGCTGCAAGGAGGGCAGCTCTCGTGATGCCCGGCACCGCGGGCGATGAAATTACACACAAGGTTACTCTGACATGCGAACGGTTGTATCTAGATGGTCATTGGGAGACGAAGCGTGACATCCTGTAAGTCAGCCGTGACGAAAGTACCTGGGTCGACTAGGCTGAATCGCGGTGAACCGGGCTGTATCGTCCGACATTGCTCGGTCTCCTCTCACACGCAAGGTCCTCGCTGGCTGGCCCATCCACCAGGGAGGCGCGTGGAAGTGGCGCAAAGTCAGGCCTGCCGGTATGAATGAATGGCAGAGTTGGCCTTGGACAAGGGTCTTGCTTGGCATAGGGAGGCGGAGGCGGGCACTCAATCTGGCCGACATCTACTTCCGCGTCGCCTCCGAACAGGCTGCTGCCCCGGGGCTGCTCGCTGCTGCCTCGTGCCATTGTGTCTGGTCTGTGCAGCTGAGTAGGTCGTACCAGCTGGAGGCGTATCCTTTCGTAGTGCGGTCCCCTGGGCAGACGGCCAGGCTGTCGTCGTCCGTTGATCCAAGGCCTTTGCAGTGGGGAGCCGATGAAATTCTCAAAGGTGCGAATACGCTGCTCTTCTGGCAGCGGGGTGGGTGAGGATGGCGTATCAGATTCGCTTTCCCGGGGTGACGAGTGGTCGGCGGCCGTGGAATCTGATCCTAGACTTGAGCTGCTCCCATTCCTACTCCGCAGAGCCTGTATGAGGCGTTTCTGGATGGTGAGTACGCAGGCACTACAAAGGGACGGGCAGGTTGTCGTAATGTCAGCTGCGCAATCGTCGCCACGCTGGGACTAATTCGTGAGGCCACACTTACAGCAGCAATGCCCACACCCACAGAGCAGCGACGATGGCCCCGACTATGGCTAGCTTCTCCATGGCGCTGACGACAAAGACGATGATGATGCAACGATTGCGCCAACACGACTCGTGGATGTCCATTCGATCCCAATGGACCAGTCACTGGGTTTGAAAGCTTTTCTATGCCAGACTTGGCTGTGGCGAGATGAGTCTACGTATTTCCGCACTTTGACGGCTCTTGACGGGTGTGGTGAATTTCTCGAGCCGCGATGATGTGAAGCTGGGCTAAGATGGCCGCTTGACGGGAGACTGATTTACTACGGACGATGGCCATCCAAAAAGCGATGGGAGAGTAGGCAGTGGCTTGATCGTGACGCACATGTAGCGTGTATATCCGTGCTGTGGTACTTCTTGAGGCAGTTGGTTTGGTATCAGGCCTGGGCAGAGAAAGGTAGACTCGTCCTGCTACCACATTCATGTGGGCTGAACACGAGGCGTATGGTGATGGTCTGCGGACGCTCCGCCAGCCCGCTCAGCCTCGGAGTACCGCCCTTCGGTCAGCACCGCCCCTTTGGGCTTGAGATTAAGCAGAGTAGCCCAGAGTAGCATTTCAGATGACACTTCATTGGGTTTGCCGTCCGATCGCGTCGTTATTCAATTCAATCTGACCAGCGGCACTGGAGTGCCGCGCCACGCGGCCTCCAAACCTCCAATTGACGAGACCGCAGGGACGGCGGGACAGACTCACTCAGTGGCTGTAGGCCCAGCTCCGTCTTCAGTCCAGCGACTTGTCTCTTTGCAGCTGGATCCGATGCCCGCTTGGGCGCCGGCCGATATGGACATCAAAGCGGATGGAGTGACAAGAGACGCCTTCTACAATGCTGAGGTGGGCTTGGCTCAGGGATTGAGGGCGTGCCAGACTCAGGAGCGTGCGATCCTTGCATGGGTACATTGACCTATTACAAGCAGCTAGCGCTTTACGGGCGCGCGGGTTGACATTCTGTGCCCAAGTGCTTTTTGCCTCTGTACGCTGCAGCACTCCAAGGAAAGGCCTTTGCAACGCCATCGTTGAGGTAGAGCCCTTGACGGGAGTGCTGCGGAAGACGCTCCGCGCCAGCATGCACCGTGTCGCTGGGCCCTTGGGCAGAAAGGAGGCGACGACTCGAATGACACGATGTCGTCTCTTTCAAGCTGTCTTTCAAGCTGCAATGAGCTACGCTCTGGGCCGCCGAAGGGGCCAAAGGTGCCAGGATTGCGGGGATGCTCTGACTCGCAATGCTGCATTGCCCTGCTAGGTGCGAAGCGGCGAACCACGAGCATGTTTTTGCCAGAAGCCGCGTGTGATGGCCAGTCGGAGAACCCTCCGGACAGGAAAGAGACTCTCTGCTGCCACAGACGATGCATCGTAAGAAAAGGCCGGGGCTTTGACACGGAGAGAGTACCCGGACGCTGTAGCCGATCGTCGTCGATGGTGCCGACCACTTTACTATCTCCTGCCGCTCGGGTTCAGGAGGCACGGCCACTGGGGTTCAGGCGGGCCGTCCCTCGTCACTTCATGCCTGCCAAATGCCACTGTGCAGAAGCAGGCTAATGTACCGAGGCTAGCCTGCATACAGGACGGTACAAGCTGCCGACTGGCCTTGAGCTTTGTGTCCGCAAGAAAGGAAGACCATCTCTCTTTTGTCTCGTCGTCATCGCTTCCAACACTCCTGGACCCAGTCAGTCCGGACAGTCTCTAAGGTCTCTTTTCCCCTGGCCGTGCGCTGGCGGGTGCGGCTGCACATCACCTTGGTTCTGAATCTCCACTGCGAGGAGTCCTCGCCTGTAAATAGAAGCCTCAATTGATTGCCACCCTTGTGACAAGTCTCTTTTCCGCACGCTCAAACGTTTGTCGCCCTTTGCTCACAGTGATGCGATATGTGGGCGCATGCTGTTGGTGGGGATGCTGTCCCACTTGCACCCGGAATGAAAAAGGCTGGACAGCCGCGCCCACTCTTCCTTCGCCAAGAAGTTCGACATCGCCCAATGAACTCACTTTGCAAAAGGATGCATTGCCGAGTGACGCGATACAGGCCCTGGAGCGCGTTCCACCCTCAAAGCGCCTGTCCACAGAGCATAGGCAAACAAGGGCCCCTCACGAGCTCTCCTTGCCCTTTGCGCGCTTCCCCCTAGCCAATACACTCCTGAACACCTCTGGTGCTACGGAATGTGTCCGCGTCTCAGCAGCGGCCTCGCTGTCCCCCGCTAACGTTGACCGAGCGACGTTGAGACCGACGTCGGACCCCACTGGCGGGACGTCGTACCGGCGGGAGATGTTCTGCTCGTATGGGTTCTGGTCGCCGGCAAAGATCTTGAGGCGCTCTAGTCTGCGGTCGCGGAGCTTGTTCTTTGGGAGCATGCCGGATACGGCGGCGCGGATGATCTGTGAGCAATGAGGGAGGGGGGTCGGTCAGGGCGATCGTAAGCAATGCAAGACTTCGAGGATGAGGTCACTGTATGCCATCGCCATGGGTTGCACGATATCTCTGTGTGCTTCTGCCGTGGGTGGCACCAACTCACCTCCTCTGGCTTCTTTTCCAACCTCTCCTTGTACGTCTCGACCTTGAGCCCACCAGGGTACATTGAATGCCTGTAGTACACCTTTTGCTCGGACTTGCGACCGGTGACGACGACGCGCTCAGCATCGGTGACGACGACGTAGTCACCAATCTGATCGTTTGCCTGGTTGTAGATGCCCCTCGGCTTGTGTTTGCCCATTAGCAGCGTGGCGATGCGTACCGCCAGAGGTCCGAGAACCTCTTCTCGTGCCGAGAGGTGGTGCCAGTGGCGGGAGAATGTGATTGCGGCCTGCATTAATTGGCGGGCGAGTGACGGGTCGGATTGTGGCGCCAAAGGGAAGGAAGAGGGGGGAAGAGGTCAGCACCATTGTCAGGACGGGTGGTTTGGTCAGCCAGGGATGGTTGCCTGGTGGAAGCTCACGTTGGCCATTTTGGATGAGCGTCGAGTCGAGTAGGCCAGAGGACTTGTCTTGGCGTGATATGTGACGGGGTGTAGATGAGGGGGGTTCGGTCTGCCTTGACGTCTCTGCAGTGAAGCCTTTGTGTAGTGGTGCCGGAATGGCCAGTATGTTGAATGAATGCGCCTCGTCGGAAAGGCATTCGCGAATATCCTCTGCGAGGGACGGCAGGGGCGGGCGGGCAAAGCGCGTCACGTGACCTGCGACCCGGGCGGCCGTGCATCTCGGGAGTGAGGCCGTTGCTCTACCCCAGCCCCGTGATGTTTCCCATGGTCCCTTTGTTGGCCTCTGATGTCTACATACCAAGCCACCACAGCGCAACGTTCAAGTGCACTTTTTTGAGCGACGTCGCACTCCTTACGCTTGATCGTAGCCGTTGTGAAAAGCGCAAAAGCAGACGACGATCCTTCTCACCCTCGTCATTCCCCCCTCCCAATTCCCTCGGGTACCTCCACGCAGACGTGCAAGAGGCATACATCCAGCCTAACGCACATATTGGCGCACCACTACCACTCACCCGCTGATCGCCTTCTTCTTAGCAGCCGCCAACAGGCCGGTGACTGCAGAGCTCTCGAGTTTGCATCGGAGCCTCGCTTATAGGACCCCTCCCCCTTCTTCAGACGTCGCCGTCCCCTCTTGTCGTCTCGTGCGCGTACCGCGAGTCTTGTCCTTCCAACTCTCCTCGCCTCTTGCACGCTCCTTAGGCAGCGCTCCCCTCTCTTTCTCTCGCATTGTAATCTTCCCTACCTTTTTGTCAAACATCGATCACCATGGCTCATAATGGAGCAGTGTCCGCTTCCAATGGTCAGCCCAAGTACTTGGGCGTGACGCCACCCATTGCACTCAATGGTCCGTCACCACGCGAAAAGGCAGTATCAGAAAGTCTGCTGGAGGAACTCAAGGCGCAAAAGACGTTTGAGTCTGAAAGTGAAGCCAAGCTACGGTGAGTAGGCGATACTCCCCCCTCTCTCTGCATCCGGTTGTTGCCTATATATGCTAATGCATACATCCTACACACCTCGCCCTCATCTCCGCAGTGAAGTCGTCCTCGGCAGGGTAGACGCAATGGTCAAGGACTTTGTCTACCGGGCTTCCATCGCACATGGCATGTCCGACAGCATTGCTCGTACGGCCGGCGGCAAGATCTTTACCTTTGGTTCCTACCGCCTCGGCGTACATGGACCCGGATCGGACATTGACACACTATGCGTCGTCCCGAAACACATTCAAAGAGAAGACTTTTTTACGATATTCGAAGACATGCTCCGCAAGCGCGAGGAAATCTCCGAAGTGGCGCCGGTGCCCGAGGCCTTTGTGCCGGTCATCAAAGTCAAGTTCATGGGCATCTCCATCGATTTCCTCTTTGCTAGGCTGGCATTGCCGCGCGTCGACGATTCTCTGGAGCTGTCGGACAGCAATCTACTCAAAAACCTCGATGAGAGGGACGTACGTAGCTTGGGAGGATCGAGGGTGACGGATGAGATCCTCAGACTGGTGCCCGATGTCCACGTCTTTAGGATGTCGTTGCGGTGCATCAAGCTCTGGGCGCAGCGCCGAGCGATCTACTCCAACGTCATGGGCTTCCTGGGTGGTGTCGCTTGGGCTATGCTCGTCGCACGTATCTGTCAGCTGTACCCGAATGAAGCAGCCGGTGCCATCGTAAGTCGCTTCTTTATCATCATGTACCAGTGGAACTGGCCCCAGCCTGTCCTGCTCAAGCCCATCGAAGAAGGTCCTCTGCCCGTGCGAGTGTGGAACCCAAAGGTGAGACGGCGCTGCTGCCATTTCGTCGGGTTGTTCGCGAATGACTCACAACTCTCCACGCTTTCCCTTCTTTCCGCCCGCAGCTGTACCCTCAAGATCGTCTCCACAGGATGCCCATCATCACCCCAGCATACCCTTCGATGTGCTCGACGCATAATGTCACGCAGTCGACGCAAATGATCATGACTCAGGAATTCAAGGTAGCCGCCGAGGTGGTGGACAAGGTCATCGTCGGAACAGCCACCTGGAAGGACCTCTTCAAGAAGCACGACTTCTTTTACAAGTACAAGTACTACCTGCAGGTCATTGCATCATCAGGCTCTGCCGATTTGCAGCTCAAGTGGCAGGGAACCGTCGAAAGCCGAATTCGACAGCTCGTGATGAAGCTCGAGCTCACGCCGACGCTCATGTGCGCACATCCCTATGTCAAGGGGTTTGATCAAGTGAGTGAATGCCACAGCGACGACGAGGTACGCTCCGTGGCCACGGGCGACGTTCCCGAGGAAGTCGCCAATCGCACCAAGATGGAAGAACTGCCGACAGAGGGCGAGGCAGCCAAGAAGCAAGAAGAAGCAGAACAGCAACCGAAACCCGAGGGCCATCGGACAATCTGGACAACGACGTTCTACATTGGCCTGTGTATCGAGCCTCGCCAAGCTAACGCTACCGGTCCCCGCAAGCTCGACATTTCCTACCCAACGAACGAATTCACACGTATGGTCAAGCAGTGGGAGCAGTACGACGAGTCGTCCATGGGAATCGTTGTGCGGCATATCAAGTGCTCGCAACTTCCTCAGTACGTCTTTGCCGGCGACGAGCGGCCGCCAGCCAAGCAATTGAAGAGGGCAAAGAGCGGGAAAGTCAAGCAGCAGCAGCAGCAAGGAGCCGCAAATGGACAGCCAGCAGGCGGAGAGGAAGGTTCTTCCCCAAAGAAGAGAAAAGCTTCGCCGGGTGCGGGGGCTGGCAATGGCGACGCGCAGCCTGTGAACGAGAACAAGGACGGCGGCCAAAGCGCACCACTTTTACCACTGCAAGCTTCGACGGCGCAGAGCGAAGTGGAGAATTTCAAGTTGGCTACTGGAGGCAGCGTCCCTGCGGCGTCGAGTACAAGAGAGAGCGACTTTAGGCCGCCTGGAGAGCAGGCGCAAGGACAAGCACCCGAGGCGCCGTCAAGTTCAAGCTAAACACCGCATCCAGGTGAGGGCCATTCCCGCGCCTCGTTGGTGCCGTGTCGCAGTATGTGAGCACCTGCAAAAGCCAGAGCTAGACTGATTGCCATGCAGTGCATGGCCTCGATGCGTGCTGATGTTCGTTGCCTCCCTGTGAGCGATTGCAGGCTGACACTCAGCGAGGGCCAAGCACTCCAGTCGACTGATGCGGCCTGCGTGGCGAGCGAGTGGATCGCTTCGACGAATCGAGCCATATGAAAAAAGAAATTGGACTCACTCTTTCTCCACCCGCTGCACATCCCCTTGTCTACGACATTGTGGCCGGTTCTCGTTGGGTCGGTTCACGGCACCTGTCCCCGTTTTTCCCGTCTCTTGTCCGTGCCTGCATCCCTGTCTCAGCCCGATTCATCGGACTCCTAATACGCGACCGTCACAGAAACGTACATTCCCTGTCTTATCTCACTCTTGCTCAATACAAATCGTCACACTGGATGTTCGTGAACAGGGAATTTTGATTGATCAAGCAAGGTGCAGTGGTAATCGAAATAGGTGGCGGGCACATGGACCAGAGCAGTGGTACAATTGCCCCCAAGCCACCTACTTTACTCGAAAGTGCAACCCTTACTTCTCCGTCTTGGGCTTCTTGGACTTCTTCTCTGCCTCCTCGAGGTCAATCTCCTCGGCGTCATCGTCGTCCTCCTCGTCGTCCTCGTCGCTGTCGAACATGTCATCGTCAAAGTCGCCAAAGGCACCAATGGCCTCGCCAGTGTACCACTCGATGACCGAGGGGTAGAAGGTGTTGACAATGGCCTGGCCAATGCCATTGGCAATCTGGGGCGACGTCGACTCAAAGAAGGAAGAGAAGAAGGAGCCGGGCTCGAATGCATCGTCGTCGTCGTCCTCGACGGCAGCAGTGGGCTTCTTCTTGCAGAGGTTGACCTCGTCGCTCTTCCACTGGATGGTGGTGGGCTTGGCAACGAGGTCCTCGGACCAGTCAAAGTCCTCGGAGCCGAGGGGGTTGGAGTCCGGCTTGGTGACAAACTCCTTGACGAGGGTGTTCTCAACGAGGTAGTCGTTGTCGTGGAAGACGAACTCGATCTTGGCGCCGCGCGGGTCCTCGGCGTCGCGGTGGACCTTGACGTCCTTCAACTTGGCGATGAGGGGAGCGTCGACGTCGTCAAAGTAGGGAGCGATTGACTCGCAGTTGGCAATCTGGTGGTGAGGCAAGCGCGGGAGTGAAGGGGTGTAAGATGGTGTGTGCGTGCCATGCAGCGATGTCGCGTGCCTCAGGTACTCACAGCCTGGGGCCAGAAGTTGGGTACGCTGGCGACGATCTCAGCGCGCTTCTCCCAAAGAGGCTGGTAGAGCTTCTCCTGCAGCTTCACTGTCGTGCGTGTGAAAGGGCAGCTTGCATGGGTCAGACGGTGTGCGCTGAGCGTGGTGGGCAGTGTGCGTGCATGTACTCACGGACCTGGGCGTCGGCAGTAGCGAGCTCCTTCTTCCACTCGCCGATCTTCTTGCCTGCAAGAGCGGGGTGGGTAGAGAGCATGTCAGTAAGCCTGCAAGAGCCATGAGTGGCCGACGATTGAATTCTACTGGCGTCACGCCGACTCACCAGCCTCGTCGTCAAAGGTGGAGGGCTTGGGTGCGATTGCGAGCGACATTGTGAAATATGTGTGTGTGTGGGTGTGTTATGGGTCGTGACGGTATAAGCAGGGCAGATGGAAGCGAGGGTATGGTATCGAACAAGTTCGAGTGTGGATTGGGTTGATTGGGGCGGAAGGAAAGAGTGAGGAGGGCAAAGATGGACGTGTGCTTCTGGCTGAGGTGGATGGCAGAAAAAAGCACGCACGACGTCAGGAACATCCACTTTTGTCCGTCTGTCCGTCTGTCCGTCCGCCCGCCCAACCGCCCATCCGCCCGCGTCGTGCCGCGCATCCGCCCACACACACACACAGACATAAACTCAGAACGTTCTAACCAAGCTAACAGGCCGCACTGGTCGACGCCGACAAGGGCGACGCCTCACACGGCGCTACTACCGTGCGCCAAAACTAGTGACCACCCACACCATCACCACCCTCTCGCTCCATGCACCTTGGCCGTGTGCGCCGCCGTGCTTCCTGGAAGGAAGAAGGGGCCGGCGAGGATGCACAACGGACGCGCCAAACGCGCACGCGCACCGCTTGTGTGCAACAAAGCGTCGACGCACAGACGCCGTGCCATGCCGCGTTGCCCACCTCGCCCGCCAATTGAGAAAATTTGATCTGCGCGCGCACAAGAATGATGCGCGCGCATTTTGGCGGTCGTCGGTGTGGCTTGGGATGTTTAACCCATTTTGGGGCGAAAACTCAACGCGGGTCAATGGTGTAGAGGCAGCATTCTCGCTTTGGGAATTCCTGTCTCCTTCATGCGAGCGGTCGTCGGTTCGATCCCGGCTTGACCCCGTTTCTTTTTTGTTTTGCCCTTTCGCGACCCCTCGGCTTGACCGGCACGCGCGGCGCGGGTGGAGCAGCGGCGAGTGACGGCGTTTGAGCGACCTGGCGGGGCCAGAGCGTATGCGGGCCAGGCTGCGAAGGAGTGAGTCATGGCGGGAGTGGCAAAGGGTAAGTCGGACGATGAGGGCCGATTGGGCGGACGAAAGTGGATTTCAAATGCGCTCAGAGGAAGAAGCGCAAGTCCAGAGGTCGCGAACATTTACCGACAGCAGTGGCATTGGTTACTAGTGACAACAACGACTACAACGACGCCAGCCGACAACCTCATTACTGCCCCGACATTGTTCATTCCTTACCGCAAACGAGCACGGAACATCTGTCCCGACGACACCTAGTCCACCAATACAGCAACGCATCGCGCACCAATCCAGCAACCCATCACCCACCTTCCTTTCCCTCCCCTCTCTACGTCTCATCCTCACACAATCAACCCGCCAACCCCCACCTCCACCGCCCAAGATGGCTACCGCAAAGTCATCCACCCCGAAAACCATCTACCAAAAAATCTTTGACAGCCACGTCGTCAATGAGCAGGATGACGGCACCTGCATCATGTACATCGACAGGCACCTCGTCCACGAGGTCACCTCGCCACAGGCATTCGAAGGTCTGCGCAACGCCAAGCGTGCGGTGCGGAGGACAGACTGCACCCTCGCCACGGTAGACCACAACATTCCCACTGTCAGCCGCAAGACGTACAAGGAGACGAAATCCTTTGTCAACGAGGCAGACTCGCGGACGCAGTGCATCACCCTTGAGGAGAATGTAAAGGAGTTTGGCCTCACCTTCTTTGGCCTCTCCGACTCGAGGCAGGGCATCGTCCACATCATTGGCCCTGAGCAAGGCTTCACCCTGCCTGGCGCCACCATTGTCTGTGGTGACTCTCACACGTCGACACACGGTGCCTTTGGCGCCCTCGCATTCGGCATCGGTACCTCGGAAGTCGAGCACGTCCTCGCCACCCAGACGATTCTCCAGAAGCGTGCCAAGAACATGCGCATCCAAGTCGACGGCGAGCTCGGCCCAGGCGTCACGTCCAAGGATATCATCCTCCACGTCATCGGCATCATCGGTACTGCCGGTGGCACAGGTAGCGTCGTCGAGTTCTGCGGCTCTACCATTCGCTCCCTGTCGATGGAGGCCCGCATGTCCATTTGCAACATGTCCATCGAGGCCGGTGCCAAGGCCGGTCTCATTGCGCCCGACGAGATCACCTACGAGTACATCAAGGGTCGCCCCCTCGCACCAAAGGAGGGCAAGCAGTGGGAGGATGCCGTCGCCTACTGGAAGACGCTGCCGTCCGACGAGGGCGCAAAGTACGACATTGTCGTCACCGTCGATGCCAAGGACATTCCTCCCACCATTACTTGGGGTACCTCGCCTCAGGACACCGTTGCCATCACTGGCTGCGTGCCCGACCCCAAGGACGCCCCCGACGCCCAGCGTGCCGCCAACATCCAACGCTCCCTCGACTACATGGGTCTCACTGCTGGTACCCCCATGGAGGAGGTCAAGCTCGACAAGGTCTTCATCGGGTCGTGCACCAACTCGCGCATCGAAGACATTCGCGAGGCCGCCAAGATTCTCTATGGCCGCAAGATTGCACCGCACATCTACGGTATGCTCGTTCCCGGCTCTGGCCTGGTCAAGAAGCAGGCCGAGGCAGAGGGTCTCGACAAGATTTTCACTGCCGCTGGCTTCGACTGGCGTGAGGCCGGCTGCTCCATGTGTCTCGGAATGAACCCCGACCAGCTCTCGCCCGGTGAGCGCTGCGCTTCCACCTCGAACCGCAACTTCGAGGGTCGTCAGGGTGCCGGCGGCCGTACGCACCTCATGTCCCCCGCCATGGCCGCTGCCTGTGCCGTGACGGGATACCTGACCGACGTGCGCAAGTTCACCACGGGTGGCAAGGTCGGCTACGAGGCCAGCAAGCCCGGCTTCGAGGTGCAAATCACAGACTCCAAGGCCTACCTCGGCGAGCTCCCCGCCGCGGCGCCAACTCCTCAGAACCGCGACGCTGCGGGTGCCGCCGCAGCAGGCGCATCCACCGACGAGGACACCATCCGCGATGTCCCTGCCTCTACTGCTGCGACGACGGGCGGCGGCATGGAGAAGTTTACTGTCCTCACGGGCATTGCCGCGCCCATTGACCGCGCCAATGTCGACACGGATCTGATCATCGCCAAGAACTACCTCAAGACGATTAAGCGCACGGGTCTGGGCTACGCATTCATGTCGACGCTGCGCTACGACCACAACATGAAGCCCGTACCGGACTTTGTCCTCAACCAGGAGCCCTTTAACCGCGCAAAGATTATCGTCTCGCGCGATAACTGGGGGTGTGGGTCTTCCCGCGAGCACGCAGCATGGGCCATGCTCGACTTTGGCATTCGCGCAATCATCGTCCCCTCTGTGGCGGACATCCACGCCACGAACCTCAACAAGAATGGCATCGTCGCGGCGATTCTCAAGCCGGAAGAGGTCGACCAGGTCATGGAGGCCGCCAAGGCCGGACAGGAGGTCACCGTCTCTCTCGAGGACATGCAGGTGAAGCTCGCAAATGGCGCGACTTTCAGCTTCGACATGAACTCTTTCACGAGGCACTGTCTCCTGAATGGTCTGGATGACATTGCCCTCACGATGGAAAAGGCCGACAAGATTGCCGCCTTTGAGGCGAAGCGTTCCCGCGAGACGCCTTGGCTCGATGGATTCGGGTACACAAAGGCCGGTGCGGGCGCAGCCACAAACAAGCTCGAGCCACTCGTTGAAAAGGCAAAAGGCGCGGCAAAGAAGGTCGCCGATTGGTAGGCGCATGGCGTGCGTGTGTGCGCTCCCGTGTGATCAACACCTGAAGTCATTGCCTGCTTGCGTCTCTTCGCTCCGTACATATCATCAAAAGAAGCAGGGTGCATCCCTACCTGTTGTGTGTCGGCGATTACCTATCTTTCTAATCTCACTTCATTCGATCCTTGCCGCCGTCTGAGCGACTGACGGGCTGACTGACTCACTCACTCACTTAGTGGTGCAACCAAGGTAGCGTGAACAAGCAATCAATTGCCCAGGGTCGCGGCACGGTCAAAAGGGAAAGAGAATGGAACAAGGGAACCAGCAGAGGCGAGCGCAAGGAGCATACAAGGGCCGCACGCGACGTGCAAGTCAAACCACAGAATACAGGCACAGGCACTAACCAGGCACCGACATCGACACCGACATCAACAAGAAACGACATACCCAACGTGGAGCTTCCCGGCTCACCGCCCACCCGGGTCCGCCGCAGCCTCAACAAAGGAATGCGCCTCATCGCGTGAAATGGCGCGAATACTCGAAATCTTTTGCGCATTGAAGAGCACGCCGTAGTGCTTTTCTGCTACCGCGACCATCTCGGGGCGGAACGTCGTCGTGATGAATTGCGCGCCTGACCTACGGGGACGGGCATTCTCGTCTGCATCGGAGCCTGCCTCGGAGTCGGCGTCGCCCTCGCCCTCGCCTACTGGCGCTGCGCTGAGCTCGTGGATCATGGCTGCTACGGCTGTGCGATACTGCGCATCGAGGTTCGCGTCAATTTCGTCAAAGAGGTAAAAGGGCGCAGGGTCGCACTTCTGGATAGCAAAGACTGTAGCGAGCGCCACGAGGGACTTCTGTCCGCCGGAGAGCTGAGGGATGCGCAGGCCCTCGTCGACTTTGGAGTTGAAGGAGACTTTGATGGACACGCCCGTGTAGCTGTCGATGGCGGACGAGGAGGCGGTCGCGGCGTCTTTGCCCTTGCCCTTGCCCGACTTGCCAGATTTGCCCTTGCCCTTGGCACGGGACCTCGCAGTGGTGCCGCCTTCCTCGTCGTCGGAGTCGGCGTCCCCGTCGGCCATTTCCTCGTCCGAGTCTGCATCGTCCTCATCGCCGCCACGGACACGGTCGATGCGCTTCTGCATGATGAGGCGGCCACGGCCAGCAGGAACAAGCTTGGCAAAGACCTCTTCAAAGTTCTTGGACACCTGCTTGAATGTGCGCTCAATGGCCTCGTCCTTGCGCTGGTCCAGCACCTCGATGAGCTCCTGAATCGACTCGGCGGACTTTTCGAGCTCGCCCTGCCGCTGCGTCAGCTGGTCGCGCTGCTTCGTAAAGTTATTGTACTGCTCCACTGCCTTTTTGTTGACGTGCGAGAACTCCTTGAGTGCGTCATTGACCTTGTGCAGGCGTTTCGCCAGACGCTCCATTGTCTCATTGCTGTACTTTTCAAAGGCCTCCTCGGGGAGCACACCGAGGTCCACAATGTTGCGGTTGCACTCGTCCTTTTGCTCCAGGTAGGCCTGCCGCTTTGACATGTACCGGTCCATGTTCTTTTGCTGCTTCTCAATCGCGCGGGCCGTGTCAAGCTGTGCGGCGTACGTCGTCTCGTGGCGCGCCTTGACTGACTGCAGCGCCTTGCCCTCTTCCTCAAGCTCCGCCTCGAGCTTCTCCAACGCCTTGGTACGGTCGCTCTGCTGCTTCTTCAGCCGGCGGAGCTCCCCGCGTCTTGCCTCTGCGTTGCTACCACCGCTGGCCACGGCGCCACCGACGAGCGTCTCCCCGACGTCTTCGAGGGCACCGAGGAGGCGGTCGCGTTCTCGCTTGAGTGCATCCTCGAGATCGATTTGCAGCTCATTCTTGCGCTTCGTCAAGTCAGACACGCGCGCAGCCAACTCGGTGATTTGCTTGCCCAGCTGCGCCTCCTCGGCATACAGCTGGTCCCTCTCCTGCTGTTCGGCACTCGTCAGGCCCTGTCGCATCGGCGTCTTCATCTCCTGCTCGAGTGCCTCACGCTCCGCGGCTGCATTCCGCACGTTTCGCTGAATCGTCGCCAATTCGCGCTCAACGGTGGACAGCTGACCGCGGACGTCGAGCTCCTCACTGCGGAGCCACTGCAGCTCCTCAAGGATGGGTCCACGGCTGTTGGATGCCTGTGCGATGCGTGCCTCGAGGGCCTGCATGTCTCCCGTCAGCTGCGCAACATCGGCCTCAATTTCCACTGCGGCGGCCTGGTTCTGCTTGAGTTCCGCCTCGTCGGCCGCGAGGACCTCTTCCCAGCGCTTCAAGTCGCGAATGGAATCGAGGCGAGACCGCCTAGGGTCGTGGTAGCCTCCCGTCAATGCACCGCGCTTCTCGACCTTGTCACCCTCGAGGGTGATTGTGTTGACGCCGTGGGTGCGCACATAGGCGCTGGCAACGTCGAGTGCGGGACAGACGATCATCTGCCCAAAGACTTGCTTCATGGCGGGTGCGAAGCGGGCATTGTACTTGAGCTTGCTCAGGAGCGGAACGGCATCGGACGCCGAGGTGAACTCGAGGTCCTTGGGCTTGAGGCGGTTGAGTGGCATAAAGGTGACTCGCCCCGACTTGTTCTGGTTCAAGACTTCCAAGATTTCGCTCGCCGTCTCGTCGGTATCGACGACGACGTGAAAGAGACTTGCATTGGCCGTGACTTCGGCTGCCGTCTGATACTTTTCGTCGACGGTGAAAAGCTTGTAAAGGGGGCCATGGTAGCCGGTAATATTGTGCTCCCTTGTGATGCGCTCAACGGCCTGCAGACCCTGCGAGGTGGCCTTGTCCATGGTTCCGGCGAGTGCGCGAAGGGCATTGTTGTGCTGCTCGCGAGCATACTCGACGCTGGACTTGAGCTTCGTCTCCTCCTTGAAGAGTTCCTTTTTCTTTTCAATGAGCTCCTCCCGGCGTGCTTTGCTAGTGGTCCACGTGGCTAGAGACTGATCCTTGATCTGCTTGCGAGACTCGAGCTGGGCTGTGCGTGCCTGGAGCGTCTCTTCGATTTCTTGCAGTTTGGCGGCCGTCTGCTCTCGTGCTGCCTCGACGTCTTGGCGACGCTTGTTCTGAGCTTCTTCAAAGGCCAGGAGGTCTTGCACTTGCTGGCGCAGGGCGGCATCGCGCTCTGCCTGGTTTCGGAACTGTGCCGAGCGTCCTCCCTTTGCAATGAGTACAGACAGGCGAGCCTTGATCTCGTCTAGCCGCAGTCGTGCCTCTTCGAGCTCGTCATTCTTCTCCTCCCACTCGGGCACCAAGGTCATGAGTTCAGCCTCCTTTTCGCTAATCTCTGCCTGCACCTCGTCCAACCTTGACTGGAGAAAAGTGCGGCGTTCCTGTGTGCGCTCCCCGCTCTCTTCATCATCGCGCACCTGTGCCTCGAGCTGGGCAGCGGCGCGTGCGAGTTCTCTACGCTCTTCCACGAGCGTGTCCTTTTCAAGCTGTCGTTGCGTCTGCTTCTGCTGCAGCTCAGAGAGGTCCTGTTCTAGACGTGCGAGGTCCTTTTCACGCTCGCGAAACTCGGCCCGGAGGCTGCCCGACGTCTCTGCGTCGCCCGCGCGGTACTCTTCCAGCTCGCCGAGCTTGTCCTGTACTTCCTGCATCTTGCGCTGGTGGATGGCATACTCGAGGCAGCGCCTGTCACGATCCTTTTCGTAGTAATTCTTGAGCTCCTCCTTTTCCTCGTCGAGCTCGGCGAGGCGCTCCTCGATGTAGGCTAGGAGCTCCTCAATCTTGGCGCGCTTGGCGTCCGTCTCGGCCATGATCTTGAGGGACTCGGTGCGGCGCTGTTCATACACGCGGGTACCAGCAACTTCCTTGAGGAGGCTGAGGCGGTCTGAATCCTTGATGTTGGTGAGGTGTGTGATTCTGCCCTGGGGCACAATGTAGTAAGGGTTGCTCCTGGAGAAGCCGGCTGCCTCGAGGAGGTTTGCTACGTCTGCCTTGGATGCGCTTCTGCGGTCGATGGAATATTCGTCCTTTTTCAGACCAATGGTACGGCGGAGAATGACCTCTGCGCCATTGGTGGGGAATCGGCCGTCGGCATTGTCGAATACAATTTCGACGAATGCAGAGAGCGTCGTCGAGGTAGAGGAAGACGAGTCGTGCAAGAGTGCCTGACGCTCCTCGCGGGACATGGACACGTAGGCATCGGAGAGGACGAAACGAATGGCGGAAAAGAAGTTGGACTTGCCTGAGCCATTGCGCCCAACGATGACATTGTGTCCGGGGCTAAAGGGCTCCACGGCCACCTGGTCTCGGTAGCTCTTGAAGCCCTGGATCGTGAGGGTCTGTGCGGTGAGGGTGGGTGGCGAGAAGGGATGTGAATACAGTGTTATTAGGAGTGGTCCTTCCTTCCTTGCGTGCCCTTGCCCCACTCACCTTGATATGCATCGTGGGCTAAACGCGTGCGCCCAAGGCTGCCGCGACTGGCTTGCGTCTTTTTGTCTTGCTCTCTCTCTCTCTCTCGTCGGCGATGGGTGCGCTCACGTCACGACGTTACGTGGTGGGGGTGAGATGATAACGGGTACAGAGAGTGGGTATCTGTGTTGCGATGATGAATGTTGTTGGAGTAACTGCAAACGATGGAACAACAGGCGCCTTCCCAATTGTTACTCCTTTACCCCCGTGTCGTTGCCCTGCCATGCGTCCGCCTCTGCCTGCCTGGCCTTTGTCCCGCCGCCCGCCCGCCCACCCTGCGTCGCGTCCTTCCTTAGCCCCACGGTCAAGCCACGCGTCGCCGCCTCTCCGTCACACGCTCCACGGCGCGACGCGTCGCCCTTTCCGGACGCGCCGCGCTGTAACTGGCGTTAATGGGGGGGGGGAGGGGGGAGGGCAGAGACAGACAGACAGACAGACAGACAGACAGACAGACAGACAGACAGACAGACAGACAGACAGACAGATACAGAGACAAAGGTGGAAGGGGCATTCACAACCTTGTATTCGCTTGAAAGCATTTGCTGATCGACTGATCGATTGACTCATTGACGCATTGATCGACTGACTGACTAACTTGTACTCGTCATCTCCCCCAACCAACCCCACACTGCCCGCCCACACCCCTCAAAACGGCGCAAAGTGCTTAGGGTTACCAAGCACCCTCTCCCTGTCCTTTGTCGCGACCCACACACCCCACCCAAGCTTCTTCAGGAGATCCCTCTCCTGCTCTCTCGCGCGCGCCAGCTCCTCCTTGTTCGAACCATCGCCCGCGCCCGACTCCTTGATGAGCTTGCGCACGCTCTGTAGCGCCTGACCCAGGCGCGTCGAAGTAGTGGTACCGTCCTGCCCGCCCCCGCCGCGGATAAACTTGGCAATCCGCAGGTTGACCCACTCTTTGTTGTCCGATGCGTCACCCAAGAACTTGCGTGCGTCCTCGAAGGCCTTGCCAAAGTCGGCAGTGGCAGTCTTTCCACCCTCGCCCGCAGCGGCGGCGCCCTCGAGAGTGAGGCACGCCCGCGCCTTCTTTACATACGCAGCGACGAGTGCCTTCTTCTTCTCCTCCATCTTCTTGATCTGCTTCTTGTCCTCTGCGCTCTGCTCGCTCGCAGGCAGCCGCTTCTCGCCCTGGAACAGCAGCACAGCCTGCACGTCCACCTGCTTCACCACGGCGTCCGCCGCCTCGATGGCCTGCGCCGCCTCGTCGGCCTTGGTCGCATCCAGCGAATCCAGTCGTGCAAGCAGCGCGGCAAGCGACGTCGGGTGCTCCTTGACGAGATTGTCGAGGAACGCGCGCTTCTGCTCGCCCTTGAGCTTCTTTGCCACGGGCGCGAGCAACTCTGCCAGCTGTGGCTCCTCGTCTCCATCACCGCCATTGCTGCCGTCCTCTTCCTTCTTGGGCGTCGGAGCCACAATGTAGCGCAGCTGGTACTTGCCCTCGGGCCCAAAGCCAAACTGCCCAATCAGCACATCGCCGGGCTGCGCCTCCTTGGGCAGGCTGTCCCCGTGCAGGTTCAAGTCCAGGTTGAGCACCTTGCGCTCCCCAGGCAGCAACTTCAAGTTGCCGCCCTTGAACGGTGAGGCCGCGCCCGAGAAGAAGTCGACGTGGTCCTCGTACACATTCAGCGACACGTCCTTGCCCTTGGACAAGTTCTGGTCCAGGCTCATCGTCGCCGTCTTGAGCCCCTGCAGCGCCTTGGGGCTCTCGTTGAGCCACTGCACCTTGACCGTGTACTCGCCCTTGCGCAGCTCCTTGTCCTTGGGGTACACGTCGCCGAAGCTCACCAGCTTCTTCGTCGTCGCCTCGTAAATGGCCGTCAGCATCGGCACGGCCGAGTCGTACAGGTTCGACAGCGGGCTCGACGTCGGCCAACGCGGCGTCACAGTCGAGTCGTCGCTCAGCGTGAAATTGTACGTGTTGATGAGCTCGTGCATCTGCTTGCCGCTTGGGTGCAGGTTGCGCTCCGACAGCAGCGGCCGAATCACCGACGACGACGGGCGCACGTACGTCCTGCGCTTGCTAAACGAAATCGAGGGCTTGATGGCCTCGTTGCGCAGATGAGACACCGTCTCGACTTTTGCCAGGCCATCGCCGCCAATGAGCGTCGTCTCGTCGCGACCGCTGACGCCCAGGGCGACTTGGATCCCGTGGAACTCCATCTTGACGTCGACGTCGAAGCTCTGTGCTGCATTCCACATCTCGGCAAGACAGACTTCCATCGTCTGGCCACCCTTGACGCTAAACTTTTTCACCACGGGCTCATTCTCGGTGAGCGCCACGACAAAGGCCTGCTCGACGGCAGACAGGCGACGCTGCGGCTCGAGGGTGACGAGGTGTGCCCAAAACTTGGCTGGCACGCCGGGCATACCGTGATTCTTGGACCGGAATTCAAATTCGACCCAGGTGGCGCCCTCGGGCACGGCGAGGAAGTTGCGCTCAATGGACCCACCCTTGAGCGTCGTCGAGTAGCGCACCGTGGGCGACTGTGGGACGACGGGCTTGGTGACGGTAATGGGTACCTCGAAGACCTCATGCCCGGGCTTGTCGGAGTCGTAGGCCTTGACGGCAGCGACGTGCAGGCCGGGTGGCAGCTGCGTGGGGTCGACGCGAATCTCAAAGGAGCGGCCGTTGCCGCCCAAGTGGAGGAACTGCGGTGCCTGTACCCACGAAGCCGTCGGGGCCAAGTTGCACTTGACGTTGAAATTGTACGCCCGCTCAGGCTCCGTCTCCTTGAGCGACGGCTTGACAGTGACCGAGTACTGGCTCACGCGCTGCGTCTCGAGCTTCTCGCGAAGGTAGACGCCACGTTGGGCCGCATTGCCGTTGGTGGCCGGCTTGAGGGGCGGCGTCACACGCACCTGGTACTCAAAGTCGGCATCGGGGCGATCCTGGTTGGCGACGATGTACTCCCAAGCCTTGTCGACCTGGATGAACCCGACGCCGAGCTCGTCGCCAAAGTCCTTGGCAGTGGCGACGATGGCCTTGTGGACGCGCTCCGAGGTGATTGGGATGTCCTTTTGCTTCATGCCCGAGAGGAGCAGGGCAATGGACCCGCAAGCATTGGGCGAGGCCATGCTGGTACCATTCATGAGCTGAGTGTTTGTCAGAATGTACTTGGGCACACTGGTAATGGCCGCACCGGGGCTGTAGACGGTGGTGCCTCGGGCTCCATCGACGGCGGGGCCGCGGGAAGACCACGTCGTGGGCGAGTCCTTGACGCCGCGGTCAACGAGGGCATACTCGGCATCCTGCATGGAGCCTGCAGTGACCATGGCGCCAATGGTGAAGACGCCCGAGGTGGTGCCAGCAGGCATGCCAAGGGTGGTCAGAGCTGGGGCCGAATTGCCGGCAGAGCTGACAAAGAGAATGTCCTTTTGGCGGATGACGTAGTCACGTAGAGCTGCGGCAAAGGCACCCTTGCCCTCGAGACCGAATGCACCGTCCTCACCAAAGGACATGTTGGCAATGTCGCAGCCCGTGGCGATGAGTGCCTGGGCAGCGCGGATCAGAGCCTGACCCGTCTCCATGCCATTAAGGCGGCCGTCGCCAATGCGCAAGGAAACAATCTCTGCGCCGTGTGCGACGCCATTCTCCTTGGGCGAGTCGGGTAGATGGGCGGCGGTGATGCCTGCGACGTGAGTGCCGTGGCTGCCGCTGACGGTGACGAGGGAGACGGCCGAGGGCGTCTTTGGGTCAGCGGGCGATTCAAAGATGTGATTGACCGAGTAGGTGAGCAAGTCTGCAGGGCCAAAGAGGTCATGCTGGTGCTCGATGCGGAAGTCTGCCATGGCGGGTGCCTTGCGCAGGTCCAGCGTCTGACCCTCGAGCTGCTTGAGGTCCGAGTCCGGGAGTCCCTCGGTCGACTCTCGAATGTCTCCTTCGGCGCCGCCAACGACGGTGCGCCAGTGCTTGCCGTCGAAGAAGGTGACAGTCTCGAGGAGTGGTCCGGGGTCCGAGTAGGACGAGGTGAGGTCCTGCAGGACGGCCAGGCGGGCCTTTAATTCGTCCTTCTTGGCGGCAATGACTTCTTTGCTGCTGCCTCCTTGACCGACTGCGGCTGCCTCTGTACCGTCTACATCCGCCAGCTCCCTCTGCACCTGAGAGACGAGGCGTGCGTGCTCAATGTCCCAGTTCTTCTTGCGCTGGGCACGACGACGCGCAATGAGGTCCCTGGGCCAGAGTTCATAGGCGGCCTTGAAGCCGACGAGGAAGGGCGACTGAGCGTCTGCGGCAGAGGTATCGACGAGGAGAGTACGCCCCGTTGTGGGCGAGACAATCTCTGCAGTACCCGATGCCGACGACTTGGGCTTGACGGGAGTAATGGGGACATCACCACCGCCAGAGCAGTCGATGATGTCGACAACTTTACCCTTGCCGTCAAGGCCGCGGGCAGCAGGGTCGACGCCCGTGTCGAGGATGCCGATGCGTACGCGGCGTCCGTCAAACTCGGGGTATTTCTGGAGGAACTTGGATGCTTCGGTAGCATCCTTGGGGAGAAGACCCTCGAGGGGAAAGGGGGCGAGGTTGTGTGCTGCCATGGGGGCGGTGTACGGGGTGGTGTCGGTGGTGGTGGTAGGGTGGTAAGGCGTGACGGTCTCGGCGGCGGCAGCAGCAGCAGCGTCTAGGGGTTCAATGGCCGTCTGTTGTCGGTGCGAGTGAGAAGCCTGAGTGGTAATGGATCGTAGCGATGGTTTGGTGCGATGGTGGGCGTCGAGCATGGGCCAAGGGCGGCAAGAAGCAGCAGCGCGACTCAAGTAGGCCGTGGGCCGTGTCGCGGCTGGATGTGTGCGTGGACGTGGACGTTGGGCGACTGAAGAAGGAGCGCCGGAGACGAAGCTGCGACAGAGTGCCGGAGTGCGGATCGGACTGAAGAGGGGTGATCGCACGGCGCAAAGGGCCGAGAGCATTCAGGGAGGAGGACAAGGGGAGGGGTAAGGGAGGGGGATGGAACAAAGGGAAAGGGAACAGAGAATGGAAAGGGCAATGCGTCGTCGACAAACAAGGAGCGCACAAAGCACAAGCACAAGTGCAGGCAGGGGGCAAAAAGCAGGGGGGCACGGCTCACTTGACCGGGCGACGACGTGGCCTGTGCAGAGCGGGGGCGGAAGGGTTGTGTGCGTGTGCGGGTGCGGGTGCGTAAGCGTACTTAGGCCGGAGTGATTAGCAGTCAGAGATGGGCTCAAATCAGTCGTGCCAAGGCATGAATATCAATTTGACACGCGTCACACGCCGCTGAATACAAACTGCGAGCCACGTCTGCACCGAGATTAGACTTTGGCGGATAAAGAAAGACGCACACCGAAACAACAACCAACAAGGACGACAAGAACAACGACCATTGACAGCATGCCATGCGTGCGTTCGAACGCCAGGACCGAATAAATGCGCGAAAGCTCAGCCTACTGCTGCACCGAGGACAACGTCAACTCTAGGCCCTAGCACCTCCCCTGGCCTCACTCCGCTTGACCCTGCTGCAGTGACTCGAGGTAGTCGGTCAGAAGACCATCACACACAGTGAAACATTTGTACTCGGCATCTGTCATCTGTCCGCGGGCATTTGCTTTCTCCGAGGCCTTTTGGCATTGGAAAATTTCGTCTCTGAGCTTGCCCACCATGGCAGCCCACTTCAACCCCGAGCTCAGGGCCCCAACAATGTCCAACAAGTCCTGCAACTCATCGTCTGTCGTCCATAGGAGTCTCTTCTGGCCAGCGTTGTGCAGCTCGTTGATCGCCTCGGCGAGACGGGGCGGCACGGGCTTTTGCTGGACTTGAAACCAGCTGTGAACCGTGTACAAATGGGCCCAGATGGCCGATTCGGCATCATCGCAGAATCGATGATTCAATTTCGCCAGCTTGTCTCGTGCTTTTTCAAGTAGGATTTCGAGCGCGTCTCGTTCCTGGGGGATTGCGTCCCGTAAAGACTGCTGGAATTCGCGCACGGCGTCTTCTCCCTGATATCGTCCAGCCAGCCGATGGGGCACAAACATCGCATTGACGGAAAGAGCATCGTCGGCGCCGATAGGAAGTTGCCGAGATATGACGCTGTACTCTCCGCCTCGCGGCTCTTCCAAATGTCGAGAATTGCCAAAGTCGTAGAGCATAACAATGGATTCATCGCTACCGCTCTCCAGAATCTCCCTCCACTGCGGCTTGAGAGCATAGTTGCCCAGGTTGACGTCCCGATAGTGAACGCCGAGTCTTGACACCCGAAAGATGAGCCACAGAAGATCCCGCAGCACACGGACATGCTGAGGCCTCGTCAGAAGGCTATATGCATCGTACATGGGCTCGCCGCGAGAACAGCGCTCCACCAGGATCACATGGAACAATTGATCTGCAACGTCCAGGTTCTTGGAGTCTCGAGGGACCCGAGGCAGCTTGTTCGTCGCCGCTAGCGTCGGCTCGAGCTCCGATGCTTGCGCGTCGACGACGCCCAGCGATGTGGGAAAGGATGGCGTGGCCTCGCCACCAAGCTCCGGGTCTGTTGCGACAATGGATAGCATGGTGTGCTCATGAAAGCGAAGGTAGCCGGGCAGCCACGCGCACTTTAGGATCACCTGAAATATGGTGTTCGAGCTCGCGGATACGTCCTTGACATGGGCCGACCAACAAGTCGTACGCCGTCCCCACAAACTGCGCGTAAAGACGCCCATCTCAATGGGCTCATCGACGATTTCGTACGACTTGAGATGCTCGGAAGCGGTGCTGTCTTTTGTTCCAGGCTTGTCTGTGCACACGAGGCGTGTTCCCCTTGATGGGCGCCAGCAAGGTGCAAGCTGTCTCGGCTCGCTGGCTATGAAGGCGAAAATCTGAGCGAGAGCCAATGCATCCGAAGCTTGGGTGATGTCGTAAGCGCGTGTACTCGCATACGAACCAGAGTCGATCATCCACAGGCGGCAGTGATTACGGCACAGCGTGGCCGTAAAGGGACGGAGGAGCCCGGCTTGACACTCGAAGCGCTTCAAATTGTTTGTGAACATGCGCGAGAGAACCGCGGGGCCGCAATCCTGGGCGAGCTTTCGCTGTGCCTCCAAGGTGAAGATGGCTTGAGTACCAAGAGGATTGCTTGCTGGAAGGTCCCACTCGATGTGTTGAGCGCCAACAGTCGCTTCTTGAGTGGCTTGTGCGGCCGGCTTGAGCTCGTCGGGGGCACAATTTTCCCCATCCGGCGTAGCAAGATAGCCGGTGGACCAGAATAGCTTCGGTGAGCTGGCGTCGGCGTGGTCTGAAAACGTAAATTGGACGCCTCGAAGGCCATCGAGATACTGGTTTAGGAACTCTGTCGCCATGTTGGCAACGCGCACCCAGGATATACACAAGGAGCCCTTCACCTCTTTTGCCTTGGCAGCAGCACAAAGCTCAGTCATCTCCTTGGCGATGGAACTCGGTCGGTCTCTGAAATGAGAGGGTGAGTGTCGCATGCCCTCTTCGAGTTCTGTGGCCAAGGCACGGATGGCAGCACAGTGGTCTGGACTGTCCGGCATCTTGAGCTCGAACAAATCACGTACCAGACGTCCCTTTGCTTCTCGCAACAGCGCCTTACCAAGAAGAGCCGCAGAAGCACTTCTGCCCATATCAGCCGAGTCGGTCATCCACAGTGGACTATTGTTGACCGCCACTCGAGCCTTTTTGAAAGGCCGCTGATTCGGTGACACTCGATATGGTGATTGTGAAGCAGCATTGGAGCTAATTGGCGCTTCTATGCGAGGAAGCGATGAGGACGGCGTCTTGGAAAGAGGTTCGTGGGCTGGCTCGCTGTCGGTCGACGATGGTGGCGAAGACGACGCCTCCGGTTCGGGGAATGCTTCGCTGGGCGTGCCCTCGCACAGGGGTATTTTGAGATAGATGGCGCGCTGGATCAATGCAGGGCCAAGATCCTCGACACTGGTCGACGTAGCCTTTTGTATGACATACTCGACCTCAGCAATGCAATCCTCGATGTCGTACCATTGCAAGTCTTGAGGGATCGGGACGCGCTTCATGGCTATGCGGGACAGGAGGCGCAGTGAGAGGGCGCGTGGTGCCGGATTGCAGAGGACACGGCGACTGGCACAGGGATCAAAGGGATGAAAGGATGGGGCAAGCCCAACAAGGGCTCGCGGGAATTGGAAAATGTCGCTACATGGTGTGCAGTGGAAGTAAAGGGGACGACGGGGACAAGAAAATGGCGGAAAAGAGGCGAGAGCGGAAGCAGCGAAAATGGACGCGTCTTAGAGCAAGGGCGTGGAGGCGGCGTCTTAGTTTGGGTTCGGATCCGGCACGGTCTTGCGCTACTCGCTCATGGCTGCCAAACCACGACGTATGGCCTTTGTCCAACAATCTCAAGTGACGAAGTTACCTGTGAGAGTGCCAGTCACAAGCACGATTGACAAGCCTTTGGCCTCCCTGTCCGTTGAGGGGTCGTCGTCGGCCCCTGACCTCCCCTCCCCTCTCCTGGGCCCCTTTTCCTCTTCTTCCTGCCCTTTTTGCGTGTCGGCCTGGGGGGATGACGCCAAGGCGCGTCACTGTTCCTTGGCCCGGCGGGGCGGGATGGGGCGGGGCGCTGGTTCCGAAGGCGCGGCGGCGGTGCACAGACGGGGGCGAGGCGAGGCGAGGCGAGGCGACTGGACACTCCACCTGACGCGAGACGCGAGACGGGCGAGAAGTGCAACCAGCCACGCACGCACGCACTGCACGACGACGCTGCACTTGCACTTGCACTTGGCTCACCGCACACGCACACGCACACGCTGCAATTCGCACTCGCACAAACCACACGCCGCCGCAACACGCCGCTAGCGGTCCCTGCCTCGGCATCTTCTTTTGACCCTTTGCCCTGTTGACAAAGCCATTACTTACAGTCACCTGCTTATTGCACTTCTCCTTGATTCGAGTCAGTCCCATTCATCTTCACCTTTACCTTCACCCTCCTACCTTCGCCGCCGCCGCCGCCGCCGCCCATCGCCAGCGCGTCTAGGCTCCCCCCTCCACCCACTACAAGGCGCCCGCGCAAAGAGGCAAACGGGAAGGCCCCTTTTCCTCGCAGCAAAAGAAAGGGACACTACTTACACTACAAACGCCAAAACCCGCAACCCGCAACCCGCAACTCGCAACCCGCACTCCCACCGACATGAGCTCCAGACGGTCAAGTCAGCATGCCAATTCCCGTCCCAACTCCACCGCATCAATGCCTCCCTCTACCTCGGCCACAATAGACCCAGCCTTCCAGGATGCCGGGCGCACCATCCAAGGCGATGCTTCGTCCGCTCACTCCAATGACCCCGCCGCCATAGAAGCCATTGCAGCTAGGATACCCGGTCTCAGGGACCCACACAACCCAAACAGGTTGACGCCCCTGCGCGCTCACTACCTGAAGAAACAGCTCGTCAAATTGCAGGTGGAAAAGGAGGTGCAAGAGCTGAGTCAAAAGGGTGAGTGGCGCGGGCTGTCACTCAATGCATGCCATGGCTCTGTATGCTCACCCGACCGACTGACCGACCTTTTTGCGCCCACCACCCTCACCCTCACAGACGCACTGTCCACATTCGGACCCCCCTTTAAGCCCTCTTCCGCAGCACGCTCCACCGACCTGCCCCTTGCCCGCTTCGTCTTTCACCACTTTGTCCTCACCTTTCCGTTTCTCCGCTCTGCACCGGCCAACTTCTTCTCAGACAAGGTACAGATCTTCGTAGAGAGCTTCCTCGAGCGCAACATTTCCACCACCGATGACCGCACCGAGGAGACGAAGCGCAGACGCATCACACACAAGTTCGAGAGCACAGCGACGTTGCTCATTGCTGCTGCGGTCCGCGTGGGCGGAGACGTGGGAGGAGAAGAAGTCGTCAAAATCTCCGAACAAGACCGACAGCGCATGGCCGCAGCCCAGGCCCGCGTCAAGGCCGCCCTCGTCAGCAAGCCATTCGAGCAGGGCAACGGCCTCTTTGACGTCAACCTCATCGGCGTACGCACCCGTATCACAAAGGGCCGTCTTCGCAACCGCGTCCACGAAGAATTCATCATTCGTACACGCAGGACGGGACACCCAGACGTCTTTGTCAGCAGGCGATATGGCGACTTTTCCCGCCTGGCAGATACACTGAGGGCAGAATTCCCCGACGAGGACATCAATCGCCCCCCACCAAAGGACCGCACAAACATCGACGTCGCAACACCCTACCAGCGGCCACAGGATCCGGCAGGTCTGGGTGAGCCATCGGGCGACAACTTGGACTCCATGCGGTCTTCGCTCGATGGATCGCCGTCCATACAGTCATTGAACCTGCAAGAAGCGAGTGGGGGCGGCGTGGGATTGGGTTCGGGTGCGGGCTCGCCATCCTCCACAGTCGCCCCCGCCACTGGTCCCCTTGCCCGCGAGAAGAACCGACTGACGCTGCGTGCCTACCTCAAGACGCTCCTGGCGATCCCTCCCGTCGCCGATAGCCCCGCCTTTGCCGACTTTCTTCTTGGCGAACCCACGCGGCTGAGCCCAGCAGAGGAGGCCGATGCTCGTTCTCGAGAAGCCCTTGATGCCATTCGGGCCGACGAGGCCCTGCGCTTCAATGCCGAGGCATCCCAGCGAGTCGCCGTCTTGCAGGAGCACCTCGCCACCTTCAAGAGCGACCTCGTCAAGCGCGACGGTCTCTCCAGAGTCTTTGCCACGATCAAGTCGACGCCTCGCATTGAGGACCTGCCCGAGAGCTATCGCGCCCTTCTCGCCTGGGCACGCATCTCGGCCGCCTCGACCCTCTTCCACCTCTTCATGGGCAGCGACACCTCGTCTGACCTCTTTGGTCAGCTGAAGCGCATACACGGTCTCATGCCTTACTTTATGATGCGCCAGGTCCTGCGCATCTCCAATCCCGTCACAATGATCCGTAGCGTCATTGATCTGTTTCTCGCACAACCCTTTGGTCAGCGCTCGCTGCTCCAGCGCATGTTTTCGAGCTCCCTGCAGGAAGAGGCCAGGGAGCTCCAGGAGACCATTGCCGCCGTCAAGGCAAAGATTGCCGACGAGACGCTCTGCGAAAAGGTCAGCTTGTATGTTCAAGCCCCCATCGAGGTGCAAAAGATTTACAAAAACGATGCCGCAGAGGAGCGCGTCGACTTGCTCACCACCATCCTGCGAGCGCCCGAGGAGCCCCGCCTGTCGCGACCACAGATCCACCGCGTCATTCGGGCCAGCAGGGCGTACGAAGTGTACAAGAACACGCGTGCGCAACTCAAGAATCCCGAAGAGGAAGACGAGGGTCCGCAAAATGACGACGCCTGGCTGTACGAAGACCTACACGTACTCTTGAAGCTCATGACACGGTTGCGTGACAAGGAGCAGATGCTGTCCCTCATCTTCGAGGGCGTCACCTCGGAGCTGCTCAAGGACATTGTCACCATCTTCTATTCGCCCCTGGCGCAGGTCTACAAGGCGGCCAACATTGCCGACTCCCTGTACGACTTGCAAATGTTCATCACCGACCTCATCAAGACGGTCGAGTCCAACGAGGAGCTCAGCTACACCGACCCGCAAAAGACGGTGCAGGTCTTCATCGACTTGGTCGCGCGGCACGAGGCCAAGTTCTATGGCTTTGTGCACCAGGTGCATTCCAAGGGCGCGGGCCTCTTTGACGGTTTGATGCACTGGATTGAGCTCTTCCTCAACTTTGTCAGAAGTGGCGACCCTACCGACTCCAGCAGCCACGGCGGCGGCGGCGGCGGCGGGGAGACGCGAGAGGGTGCGGGCGTGCAGCGCAAGGGATTGGGCGAGATTGACCTGGAGGTATGCATGCCCGCCGGCGGCACAGATCGTGCCATTGCGCTGTCGGAAATCGACGCCCTGGTCGTGCATGCGTACCGACTGAAGTTGCTGCGTGAGCTGAAGCTCCGCCGGCGCATCGCCGATCAGCAGGTCAAGGGCGCGGGCTCGTCGGCTTCCCTCGGCATCGGCCTTGGTGGTGGTGGGTCGGAAGAAGAGGAGAGCGCGTTCCTGAGCTCCGTGATTGACAACTTGGGCATGGGCAACGCGTTTACGGGCGAGCTGGAGGACGCCGAGGCGGACTACGAGTTTGATGAAGACGAAAACGACGAGGGCGACGACGACGACGACGAACTCGGCGGCGGCGGTGGGAGCAAAGAGAGCGGAAGGAGCGCGCGGTCTGCGACTGCATACGAGAGCAGCGACGACTCGGACTCGGATGCCGAGGTGCTGGTACCTTCGCAGGCAGAAAAGGCCGCTGGCGCAGGTGCAGGTGCTGGCCTCGGCGAGGAAGGGTCTTCCTCGACAAGGTCGTCTGGCTGGCGTCCGCCCGCGCCCAACCGCGGCGAGTCGGTGCTGACAATCAAGGGCTCGGTGACGCCCCAGGTGGAAAAGGACTTGCCCGCTCTTCCCGTCGTCTCCGACGAGCCGGAAGCGCAATCGTCGAGCAACGGCGATGTGCATGAGAACAGGCGGCGCAGGCGGCCAGCGAAGCCGCAGGCGCCGGAACTCAAGGTGATTCCGGAGATGGTCCCGCTTTTTGTGGAGATGGTGAGTTGCCGCGACGAGAACACCGAACCGATGACGTTCGCTTGGCCACTTTACTGACGTCTATCCTATCCTCCCACGCCTATTCTTGCCCCGCAGCTCCGACCAAAACTCCGTCCAGCAAGGTCAGCATCCGCCACGTCCCTGGGCGCCGCCATCCCTGCAGCCATGGCCGTGCCAGCATCACCTACTACGTCAGCGGTCGAGCCGGCTCCTCGAAATGCCGAGGACGGCGGCGGCGGCGGTGGTGGTGGTCCTCCGGGGGGATGGGGAGGATGGTAACCGCATGGTGTGCTGTCTCGCTTGTTGCGTTGGGATGGGCCGGCATATGTTACACACATACTATACTGTACTGTACATTGTTTTGTCGCATGTGGACGACGTAATGGTTCCCTGTCAAGTGTGCTCGTGACAAGTGCCGTCATCACCGTTACCACCCTGTGCGTGTCCGTGCGAGCAGCCTTCCCACCGACAGTCTGACAGTCTGAGAGAGAAAGCGCTCCGCAGCGCCGACTTCTGCGCGCTCGCTCCGCTGATCACCTCGCGACACGCCCGCGCAGGGCGGGGCTCAAACTCAAAGCATGTTACTGCGTTGGGTACCTTGCGCTCTTGCTCGTGCTCGTGCCGTGGTCGGCTCGGCATGGGGAAACAGCGAAGCGGAAACGGAATCGAATGGTGGTGACATTGGAAGGTGTAAGTACTTTCTGCCTTGCGCTGCAAGGTAAGGCTGGGCGAGCGCGGCGAATTAAGCTCTTGCTCAGAGCTTCTCTCGCCCGCGTGCGTGCGTGCGTGCGTGCGACGGTCGAACTCTGAGTCGGCTGCGCGTACAGTAGGTTCTGTAAGCAGAGGGCGTCACGGGCCGATTGTACTCAGCACGTTGTTGGACTTGGCGAGCTCTGGCTCTCCTCTGCTTGGCAGTCGCATGTAATTACGTGTTTTTGGATCTCCTTTTCTTCGATTCACGGTCAGGGTCATGCCGTGTCGTGCCATGCCATGCCATGTCAGGGGCCAAGGAGCGGGCGAGCGAGCAAGGAAGGAAAGAAAGAAAGAAAGGAGGAAAGATCGGCGCAGGCATCCATTTCCGCACTACTTTCTGCACCGCCGTCGAACCGAACGAATGGCGTCAATCAATTTGTTCCGCGAGCTACGTGCGACGTTGGGACGGTGCTATCGTGACTGCGAGTACGTACGTGTACCGTACAACGCCATCCAACACCACACCACTGGCAATATGTTTCAGCTCCAGCCCGGTCTTGAGTTCGACGTTTTTTTACGCTCACTCGGCATTGAAGGCTGGCTGGCGAGTGCGCGAGTGGGGGGCAGTGGCGTCAAGGTCAAGGTCAGGCGTGCGTGGCGTGGCGTGGCGTGGCGTGGCGTTGCGTGGCATGGCTGGGCGCAAGCGGCGTTGGTTGGTTGGTTGGTTGGTCAGGGCGGGGACGCGTACAATGTTGGACGGGCACAGGGGCAGAGAGGGGCGCGTGGGGCGCGTGGGGGCCATCCAGCGTGGGGCGGGGGGGGAGGCGAAGGCGCGAA
>RRYC01000021.1:0-22218 GCA_004016185.1 Quambalaria eucalypti
CTGACTCTCCCCCCCAGGGGCCCCCCCCCCCCCCACAAAGATTTTTACCCCCCGGGGGGGGGCGGGAAAACCGGGGCAGCGGGCGTTGAGAGCCGCGCCCCCCCCCCGAGGTGTGTGGGCCTTTACCCCCCCCCCCCCCCCCTGCCCCCGCGCATACAGTCTTCGAATCCACCTGGAGCCAAGACGGCTTCCCCAAGAATGCCCTTCTCCCCCACGTCACCAAGTTCGACTGCATGGGTCTGCCCGAGGACTCATTCGAGAAGACCAAGGAGGAGCGACACAAGTGGGACTTGCCCGCCAACGTTGCCGGACCCTTTGGCCTGGGTGAGAACCCACCTTCCTCGCGCGCTCTGTTCGAGACTGTTCCCGACGTCTCCGAGGGCGCCAAGAAGTCTCAGTACGCTGCCAAGGACGCTCAGAGCTGCTTCCTCAAGAGGGAGGGATGGACCTCGGACGACCTCATCGAGTACATCAAGTCCCTGGGCATGCCGATGGAGAACATGACTGGCCACGTCGAGTACCAAGCCACCCTCGATGAGCTTCACTCGCACGTCGGGGGACCAAAGGGAAAGTTCACTGCCGGCTGGTGGCTCACTCTTGTCCTGGCCACTCGCAAGTAAGCGTGTTATGCGTCGGTAGCTGGCGTTACCGCTACCGTGTCCGCGTCCATGATTGTTTGCGCCCTATTCTTGCGCGCCCGCCTTTCGTCTCGTCTTCGATGTCACTTGTGCCTACACGGTCCTTGATTCCAGCCACGCGCTTTGTTCCGAATGTCTGTGATAATACACTCCTTCTCAAGCCGCAGAGCGAGCGTGCATTCGGACCTGTCTGAGGTCCTGAGCGGACAGCAAGAGCACAATGAATGCATGCCTATGCTGCGCGCACGGACATCAACAAGCTCTCGTCGGTCTGTCTAGCTCTCCAACTTTCCGGGACCGAAGTAGGGTTGCTGGCCAGGAGAGCACGGCCGTCCCTCGTGCTACTGATGCTAGCGCGTGGGTACTTGCGGTGTGTGCGTGTTGTGTGGGCTCTCGAGCTCGGCTGGGAGCGACGCGTGCAGCGCAGCGTCCTATGGGGCGCAGGGGTGGGGGGCATTGGCGGAGTTGTCCTTTGGGGCCAGAGGCAAGGAGCGCTGCGAAGAAGCGGTCAACACCGGCAAACAAGCTAGCCCACAATGCTCTCAGGAGAGCAGACTGAATGCTGCGACGTTGCGAGGTCAGGGCAGCGCGTGAGGGGTGAGCGCTACAGACGCAGCAAGCAGAGGGCTAGCCCCTCGCAATACAATTAGGTTTGGAAGCGGGAAGCGAGTGTCGAAAAAGAGTGCGACTCCGACCTTCTTTCGCAGCTCGTATGGAGCTCCACTGAAGCTCGAGAACCTTCAAGAGCGAGAGCTTGTAATGGTCTTGGCGGGCCCATTGGCTCCGATTGGAACAGATGGGCAGTCTCTCACCAATGTGCAGCATGCCTAGAGTGAGCACCGAGGTTGCACCAATATGCGCTACTTTCGCTGACCTGAACCTACCTCCTCGTGCAACGCCGATGCTCGACTTCCATCGCAGAAAGTTTCAAAAGCCTGAAGCTTCTTGGCTGCGGTTTGGAGTGCCGGAGATGCTCGCAAGGCTGCCGGGCGTGCCAACGGCAAGTGAGCATCGTGCAATTGAGGCCATTCTCCCACCTCGGACAACCCTGCTGCGAATCCTGCCGCATTCCTTCGGTGCCGCATGGGCAGGCCAGGCTCACGTGGACCCATGTCCGGGCCCAGATGGACCGAGATGAATGCTCTCAATCACGCAAGATACGACTCGATAAGGCGGGTGGGCGCTTCTCTGGGAAAAAACGAGTAGTCTCATCCAGTCAGCTGAACGTGGTGTCTGAAATCGAGACATCGACGATGCAGGGCCGGAAAGTTATTCTCCACGCTCTTAAGGATGCGCAAGTTGTGCAAAAGAGACTTCAAACCTTGCAGACTAGCGAAGAGGACCATTCGTTGACCTTGCGGCGGTGAGAGCAAAGCGTTCCTTGGCGCACAGCGTTGACTGGGGTATCTACTGGCAGCAGCGAGGTTGAGGCGAGCTCCCATCGATTGGGTCGGCGATCGCATGGGCGTGGCACACAATCAGACGTTTGCAGTCTTTTGTCCTTCGTCGCATCGAGCCGTCATGGTAATCCTCGTGAAGAGGCCGTCGCCGACCACCAATACCGTCGTTTTGTCAAAATGCCAATCAGTGCCGCACACGGCAATCGCAGCACGTCGCGGAGACGCTGCGTCGCTGCGTCGCAGCTTTGGGCGCCAAGGAGCAGCGAAAGGACCACCGGATATTTTTGCCGTGAGTTGCGCTGCATCAACCGCGCCGGCTGTCTGGACATCAAAGTGCCTCGGCATCGGCGTCCATCCAGTGCTGAGTGGCCGCGAACGGACTTGGGGAAATGCAAGCAATGCAAGCTCATGCGGGTCAGTGTTGCCCCCTTTTCGCGTCGCGCTCGTCCTTTCTCAGCTCAGCTGCCCCGCGCCAATTCCGCGTCGTCTGTGCTGCAGAGAGTGCCTCGCATAGTCGCCGTGCATGAACCCTTTGGCGGGCTGGGCGGCCAGACGGGGAAATGATGCAGCTGGGCTTCGATGGCTCCGACGACGAACGGCGATGGACGCGCGATGCAAGGGCTTCTGCTTCCGGCCTTCTCGAGAGCAACACAGAAACACCCACCGCGACACACCCGCCGCGAAACACCCGTACGCACGCGTCCTTGATGCACATACGCACTGCACCCGCACTCCGCACTCATCTATCTCCCTTCTCACCGACTTCCCGAATTCGCCGTGGGTGTGCTTCCGCCGCAGAGCAAAGCGGCCTGCGGGGCCTGTTGGCCTGGAACACCCGTCGCTCAGCTGCCGGCCTGCGTGGTGAGTGCCCCTTTGACCCGTGGTCCTAGCCGACTTGGGCTGACGTGATGGGCAAAAGAGCCAAGGCGGATGAAAAACGTCCCTACGTTTTGACCCGTCCAGACTGGGTCGAAGTGCCGTTGCCAGCCGCCCTCGGCCTACTTCGCAGCCTCGGGCGTTGTCCACGACGCCGGCGTACGCGGGGTTCCCTTAAGTAGCACGGACTTGCCTTGACCGCTTGACGGGCAACATCAAACTCTCCCAATCCCATCCCACCGCCCCACCGCCCTCCTCGTCTGTTCCTCGGCCAGCACGCCCAACTACACTCCACGCTCACACACCCACACACCCACACACACACACACAAACAACGACTGTCGCTCTTCGTCCTTTTACTTTCCACCACCACACCCTCTCTCCCAACCTAACCACTCCACACCTCTCCCTCTCGATACCATCGAAACGAATCATCCTTAGGCTCGTTATTCTTATCCCAACTTCACGTACCATATCCTTCTTTTCACCACCAACACCTCACTGTGCGTACGCGCGGCCAATATCGAAGCAGAGCACGCCGGCAGGACCCACGCTGACCTCTTTTGCACTCCTCGCCCCTCACAGCCTTCTTCACAATGCGTTCCGCTTTCATCCTTGCCATCGCCATGCTGGCCGTCGGCGCTTCTGCCCTCCCCGCTCCTGAGCCCTGCGAGACTACCGTCGACTACGGCTACCACGCGGCGCCCATCAATGTTCTGTCCAACAACGGCAAGAACTCTGGTGAGTCCGGAGCGCCCATGAGTACACGGGAACCCGCGCAATGACTCTCGGAACTAACTCAACTACACTCCCTCCTCCCACACTCGTCAGGCATCATTTCCTCCGGTAACGACAACGGCTACCACCAGGGAGACGGCTCTACCTACCAATCCGGTACCAACGGCACTCAGTCGGCTAATGCCAGCTCTGACAGCAAGGCCGAGAGCAGCAGCAACGCTTCGGCCGTTGCCATTGCCGGCGCCCCCGCCTCGAGCAGCGCCTCGAGCTCGAGCTCTGCCTGGGGATCGACCCACACGGCCGCCAAGAAGGACAAGGAGCCCGCTACCACGACTGTCAAGTTCACCTCGACACTCACCTCGACGCAGTGGAGTGCCGCCACTGGCATCTAAATACATCTGCAAGTCTTTGGCTGGTATCCAAAGCGGCCTTCTCGCGCCCTAAGTGCAGCTCTTGCTCATTGGGTGCAGAGCATAGACCAACGCTCGCACCCTACCCGCAGCGACTCGCTTTCAAAAGGCTCGACCTAGGCACCTGCCTGCCCTTCCTCCAAAGATCCTCCGTCGTCGTCGTGCTCCTGTTCAGGCCTTTCAGTTGCAGCGCCTGGCGCAAGGATTCCGTCTTCACGTCCTGAACCTGTACCCACTTTCTTGTCGGCTTTCCTCTCTCTCTCCACTGGTTCTCGTCCCCTGGTCCCGCCCTTTACCCCTCTTACTCTCCCTCCCCATGACGCTCATTTTCGAGCACCGCGAACACTGTCCACACATCCAGCTTGTACTTTCCACAATTGATCCTCTCGATAGAAGCAATTTTGCCTATCGACCCTTTGCGACTCAGCTTTCTGATGCCATCGCCGGTCGTTGTTTGAGCGTGTGTGACAGCCAACGACTGACGCAGTAAGCTCGACCCTGACTGCACCGCTGCTTTGCACTCTGCTGCACTGGCACACTGGCCATCGTCGCTCCACCCGAGCTTCTGCCCTGTGCCCCAATGCATCCACAACATCGTACTCGCCCCGCGAGGTTAGGCTAAGCTGGCATGGTATAAATTGCAACGTTCGTTGCAATTTAGTTTCAAGCCGTGTCTGCAAGGCTTTGATGGCTGGGCTCTACAAAACACTTCTACCAGCTAGACCTTCTGTTCCAAATAGACGTGGCTGTCGAGTGTGACATTGAACGCCCCGTCGCAGCCTACGACATCGCACCATCACACAGGCGTGTACGTAAGTAGCTTCTCCGGGTCGATGAAAGCGCTCAGCAATACCCATGAACCAGACTCCTCTGGCTGGACGTCCCCGGGTGACAGGCATGAGGGCAAGGTGGGACGGTAGGTACTCAACTGCTGAGCGACGACGTGTAGTGGTGCACCAGGACAAATGGCGAGGCTGCGAGCATGAGGCTTGCCATGCGCTTGTTGTGACTGGATGTGCCAAAGCCAGCGCTCACATAGGAGGCTTGCCCTACCACGACACAGCGCAGCAGAGGCACTCAGGACTGGGTACTAGCACTCGTCATCTGGGACACCGTCGCCGACAGCGAACCGTGACCCAACGTCTGGCAGCGTACACACCTACAGCCTCGCGCCCCACGACCCAGCGCACGCGCGTGCCACGCGCGACCATGCTGGCCGCGTGATGCTCAGATGCCAAGGTCTGTCTGCGAGAAATGAACATCCTAATTTTCTATCGTGTATCGTTACGAAGCTCTAGCTACAACAAGGACTTGTCGGGGACGTGGGAAAGATTAGCGAGCTGGGATGATGAGCTTAGCTGGGAACGACGCGGGCCGACGAGGTGCAACAAGGATGCCTAGCCTGATCAGATGGGATCGCGAGTGACGACTACAGTTGAAAGGAGCAAACGGGCGAGAATGTACGTTACAGGATGAGACGGGGACCAGAAACTACGACCAGCGTGCAGAGGAAATGGAGCTATCATAAAGGGGGCGACGTGATGAGAACTTGGAGAAAGGGGAACACACCATCGAGTACACCGGCCTGCGACGTGGACATTCCACGGAAGCCTACAGTTCCCTCATCCATCGTTCCTTTGCGTCGGGGGCCCCGCTCCTGCTGGCGCCCGTCACAAGCCGTCGCGTCGGGCGAGGCGCATGTTGTACAGCTTTAGGAGAGAACGCAGCAGCGTATCGAGGGTCGTCAAGTGGGAAAGGGTAGGGTCATAATGGTGAGGTGAGGAGATGGTGTTTGGCGAGGGCTGCAGCTACAGCCCTTAGAGGACGTAGCGGTACGACGTGTCCTTGAAGTCGGTGAGGTCCTCTTCGTCCTCGCCCGTGGTGCTGTCGTACTCCTCGCGCGTAGGGTAGCCGGCGTCCTGGCGACTCTTGTTCCAGTACATGTGGATGAATAGGATGAGGGCCAGAGAGACGGCGGCGCCGCAGAGCGACGCGACAATGATGATCTTGGCTGTCCTGTAAACGGGCAGCTCCTCGGTCAAGAAGGTGAGGGGTCCGATGATGTTGCCAGCAGCATAGGCGAGTTGGCTGACCGCTGCAAAGATGACCCTCTTGCCATGGCCGCCGACGGCAGCGGAGTTGAAAGAGTAGAGGGTGACGACGGCGGGAGAGCCCATGTTGAGAAGCGTGTAGCCAACGGTGTGTGCAACCCTGCCGGCGCTCTCGGAGAACATCATTGCAGAGCCGGCAATGGCAATCGTGAGCAAGAGGATGCCACCGACGGCCCTAGAGCGGAAGAGGAGAGAGACGCCAATGAAGAGAAGGACAGAGACAATCTGAGCGCCGCCTGGGGCCAGCGTCAGGAGCAGCGTCTCGTTGATGCTGAAGCCAAAGCCGGCCAGCAGTTGCGTCGAGTAGGCAGTGACGCCTCCGTTGGGGATACTTCCAAGAGTAAGACCGAGGAAGATGACGTACAGTCGAGGGTCAACGACGGCCTCCCACGACTGCAGCCAAAGCTTCTTGGAGAAGAGCTCTCGGGTGGCGTGACCGGGACGAGTGGTGATGCGGGTGATGGCGACCTTGCGCTCGTCGCTGTTGAAGAGGCGCGTCTTGGATGGGCTGCTGGGCATAAAGGCCAAGGTCAAGAGGCCAATGGCAATGGTGATGCCACCGAGGATCAGGTAGAGCTGACGCCAGATGGCGAGCGACGAGGCGAGCGAGGCCGGGTTGTTGAGCAGTCCATAGGACATGCTTCCGCCGATGATGAGGGCGACACCGTTGAAGGAGTACCAAATTGCCGTACGGCTAATCGTCTCGCGCTCTGGGTAGGGAAAGGGTGACAGGGAAGGCAAGGGTGTAGGCATGGCATGTCAAGTCAGTAAGGAGTCCGAGGTGCCCAGGAGGTTATGTCTCGGCTGTGGTATGCTGCGCGCTGCGCCGCAAGAGATAGGGCACTGGCTCCACGACGACGCCCATGCCCATGCGCGAAGCGCAGCATACCTCGGATCGCAACTCGCAAGTCAAAAATTCGCCGGGTGTGAACCTTGTGTGGCTGCTCGGCAATCAGTACTCACCAGTGTAAAACTGTCCGACTGCCAGGATAAAGGCAGGCGTAATGGCCGACTCGAAGAATCCAAGGAGGAAGCGCACGGTGAGAATCTGGTCATAGTTGTGCGTGGCAGCGTGGCACATGCAAATGATGCCCCAGACTACGACGGCCGAGCCAATGACGAGGTCCGTGGTGACGCGCTGGAGGAGGAGCGTCCATAGCAGCAGACCGGCAATGAGACCAAAGTAGTAGATAGAGGCTGTTGGGGCGATGAGAAGGTTTGGGTGCGATCCTCGCTTCGGTCAGCACAAGGTTGGCTGCCGCCGGATTCGATCGACGCTGACTACAATCGCAACGACTCGGAGCCAATCTTCGACGCGACGCGACTCGAAGGCGACTGGCCAAAAGAGCGGATTCACAGGCCTTGTTACAATTGCGGCCGCCGGCGTCTTCCACATTGTGCGGCGGCGCAACACGACGATGCGCGACGCGCCCGCCGTCATGCAAGGACCAGCTTGGGCGGGGCAACCGCCGCCCGTCTTTGCATCCGCCTGCATCAACGGGGATCCCTTGAGAAAGAAAAAGCGGCCAAGAGGGAAGGAGGCAGGCAGGCAGAAGGGAAGGCGCAAGCAGAACAACCTCAAGCTCGACCGATCGCAGAGCCAAAAGGTGTCTGGCTCGCCAATGCCCCGCCAAATGCATCCCCTGTCCGCGCTGAAAGGGAAACCTCGGGCGGGCCGCAACCGTTGCATTGGTCCGCTTGAATCTGGCCACGTTGAAACTCACCTGCCCAAGAGTATTCGTTGCTTCCTAGCTTGAGATCCGTGGCGAGGCCGAGCAGGGCGGCGTAGGAGAGAATGGCCTTGTCGAGGTACTGTAGGAGGACAATGCATCCCATCAGGGGCAGCATCACCAAGTCCGTCTTCCAGACGACGCGGCGGTCGAGGCGGGCGCGCTCTTCATCGGAGAAGCCGTCGTCGAAGCCGCTGTCGGACCGAGTCATGTCGCCGGCCTCGAGCTTCTTGGAGTGGCTGTCCTGAGAAAGGGTGTGGATGCCAGGCGCAGAGTCATCGCGAGGGACGTCGGCCGAGTAGCCTCGCTGATCCTGGGCCATGGGTGGGCTTTGAGGCACCTCGTTGAGGGCGCGGCCAAAGCTAGCTGAAGCACGCATGTCCACGTTGCTGGCACGGTTGAGCTGGCGAGAGGAGCGACGAGATTGCATCGAGTGGCGGGGCTGACTGCCCGTGGAAGGATTGATCAGAGTGGCCATGGTGGGCGTGCGTGTGAGATGGCGTGGAAGGGTGGGGGAGTGCTGGAAGAAAAGAGCAGAGTGCTATGAATGCGGGAGAGATTACAATCGACGACCTGGCGCCTCAGTGCAAGCAAGGGAGAGGGAAAGGCTACGAGAGGCGGGAAGGTATGGCAAGACAAGTTGTATGATGGTATGAGATGCCGATAAAAGGGATGGCAAGAGGGGTGAGGGTTGCAAGGAAAGGCCGGGTCGGGACGAGATGGGTGAGGAGGACAAGAAGTGGGGGGCGACTAGACGGACCAATGAGAACACAATGAGCGCTACCTATATAGGTGAGATTCTGGGCTTCTTGGAAGGCCCTGCTGGGTGCAGAGCCGGAGGAAAAAGGGGGCGGCGGCGAAGGCTGGATTACACTACCTAGATGGACCCCAGCAGCGGCAATTGGGCGGCGCAACATCGTCGAGGCCGGCGAGCAAAGACGGGTCCATCCTGAGACGTTCCGCTCAGACAGCATCACACCCCGGCAGACGACCAGACGACCGCGTCGTTGGCCTGTCAGCCCGCACGACCTTCCGGAAAGAAACGGCCGGCGAGGATGACGGGGGGCTCTGTGAGTGCTCGAGTGATAGGGACAGGGACGAGATGAGGCTCAGCTTCAACTTTCATTCGAGGGGGATAGAATTAGGCGAAGGGCAGGACGGTGCAGATGCGACGCGATTGATGCGCGGGCGAGACCGAGACGAGGGCGTCAGCGCAGAGGGTCGAGGGACTGATAGCACTGCAAGGGGGAGCAATGGATGGCGGCTGCCGCCCTGCTGCACCGAGGGTAAGACAGACGCGTCGATGTGCGGCGCATCCCAAAGAGGCCGAGAGGCGGAAGTGTTGGTTGGTTGCTGGGTGTGCGTGCACACAGTGTGCGAGTGGCAGCTGATCAATTGAATGAGTGACCGACTCTCTGTCTCTGGGGCCACTGAATCACCCGATGGACGGTCTGGGCGCCGTCAGCACGGAGGTGAGGTGATTGGTGATCGCGACGGTGGACTGGGTCACGCCGACGACGGACCATGAATAGCAGCAGCTTCGCCCTCTTTGTCCTCGACGGGCTCGGGTTTTAGTGGTCTGGGATTCTGAGCAGACACTGATTGCGCTGCAGGTGAGCAAAGTGGCGGCCTGACAAAGTGAACCCAGCTGTGTGAGACCCGCGCCTTTCCGCCGCGCCAGAGCCGCCTTTTTTTTTTTTTCCTCATCTTGCGCTTTTGCATCCGACGCGTGAGACCTGACTGCCTGAACCACCCGCCGCCCGCGATCTGGGCAAAGCGGCAGGCAGGTACAATATTGTAAGACGGTAGCATGACGCTCCCGTGCTTTCCGTGCCAGTCGCAGGACCATTGGATCGACGACTGGAGGCGCCCGCAGCCCATCGTCCCAAACAGTGGGGCAAACAAGTCAAGCATTGCATCGCATTGTCGCTGACTGCGTTCGGTGCAGCAGTCCACGCAGGCGGGTCAAAGTCACCTTGTGCGTCGATGGCCCACTTGGTAACTCGCGGGCGGCCAACTCCGAGTTTCCCAATGTGGTGAGTGGGTGAGGGGGTGTGAGAGTGCGAGCAGCACCGTCGCCGTTGGTTCTGCCCCGCCCCGCGTCGACTCCTGCAGCTGCACCGGCGTACACACATACGCGCGCGTCCCGTGGAAAAGGCACCACTGCCCTGGTGGCGGGCGGGGCGGGGCGGGCACCAAAGCAGGCACAAGCAGGCAGGCAGGCAGGGGGCTACATAGGCAGGGGGCAAGACGACAGCAAAGGCAAGACACAATCAAACAAAGGACGGGCCAACCTGGCTGCCTTTGTGCCACCGAGGAAAAGGGCGAGGTCGCACGAGGACAAGGGCGAGCATAGTAAGCAGCCTTGACTCTCGTGTGAATCATTATTGCCCTGGGGAAATGAAACCGCGCCTGCCCGCTGTTCAGGTTTAATGAAGGAGCCACAGAGCGCAAGTGGTACAATGGTGGGGGAAGCGGGCAGCCTCTGGATAGCGATGCTGAGACTTGCCGCAATCCCGTCAGGGCAGGTCTCAACCAGCGACCAAGCAAGCAGTCTCGAGCGTCAGCAACGTACAAGTCACTTTACCGTCGTAGATAAGGCTCGCGGGAGAGGGAGTTGGAGAGAGGGTCCCCAGCGATGGCCTGGGCTCAAGACGAGTGGCTCCGATCGGACTTCCATCACAGCCTCATCCTCGCAAGGGGAGATTGACATTAAGCTCGCCCACAAAGGCGACTCCGATGGCTGCTGCCTTATGGATGTCTCCCAGGTCGAATGAAGCCTTACACAGGAGGCAGGTACACTACAATGCTCGGGTGCCTCGCTGCTCCTTCAAACAAATACGGCGCCGCTCGCGTGACCACAACTTGCCCCACTTCGCGTACCTCGTTGCCTTCGGCAAGTCGCCACTTCAAGACTGGCCAGCGTGAGACCACGACTGACCCGCTGGCAGATTGCACTTCAACGTCCGCCCGAGAGAGTCCTGATCCTCGCTGCCTGAGACGCCCGTCTCACCGAAGCGTGACCAGATCGACTGTGAATGAGCAGACGAAGACATGGCAAAGAGACGGTCGCAGCGGCCATCTAAGCATGGATGCTGCGTCCCCGGCGCACTCCTGCCGCCCCGAGGCCGGTACTTGCGCGTTGCCCTCCTTCCCCTTACCGAGTCCCCGCAGAGCAAGCAGCAAAAGTGGCCAGGCCAAGTCGATATTGAGCCAACCCTCGGACTCAAGTTGCCTCATCGGAGCGCAACTAGTGGCTACCAGCACACCGCGCGTCGTCGTAGACGTTGTGGTCCGTATCGCTCCAATTTGTCTCACTCGGAGTCTCAAACCAGCCGTCGTTGCTCAAATGGCGCCACCGCCCGATGCCTGCCTCAACGAATCTCGTTATCCGGCCGTGTCTAATGTCGACTACCTACTGTAAGCACTTACCCCACACTTGCCCGCACCTCAGAGACATTGATTACAGTCCTGCTCGCAGCATAGACGCGGGGCGTTCCCGCCTTCGTAGCGGAGCTGGCCCCGCTAAGGCGGGCTGGGCGCCTCTGCTTCGCTCCGAGACACCATCGACCATCTGACTCCGCTTTACGCCGCGCTCTCGGGGACAAAGCACTCGAGGCGTATCTACGTGTGCAAAGCAAAGCGGTGAGCCGTCAAAAGTGGCACCTCGGGTTCGAGGCGGAGCCGCGCGCCATCGCGCTCTAAGATCGATATCACCAGCAGAGACATTGCTCAGCGCAGCATCGGTGGGGTCAGTCTCGATGGACATGTGATGGCGGCCGTCACCATCGACGCAGCCACAGAATCGCATTCATCCCATCTGGGACGCCAACCGTGGGGCGCCACCGGCTATCAGTCAGCAACGCGACGGAGAGGCCGTGCGGGGCCTCAACCGGCACGGACCTAGACCACATTGAGAGGCAGCCTATTCCGACCAGGCAGCCGAGAGTCCGACAGTCCAGCCACTATTGGTCTTTCCCCAGCAATCGTGCGAGTTCCTCTTCCCGTCCCGCCCTCCATTTTGCCTCCGCACTGTGCTCCGACGTCTTTGCGGGAGCGACCGGCAAGACCGAGTCACCCTCCTCCTTCCGCTTCGTCTGAGTATGGCAGCATTCCAGAGGAAGAAGCTACGCTGGCAAGGTCAAAGCGTGGGCAAACAAAGCTTGGCACGCTCGCTCGCGCAACTTCTGGCCTTAAACCCAATCTGCGCCATATGGGAAAATGGCGTCCCAGTGGACCATGAAAAGGCCCAGGCCGCCATCCTCCAGAACAGGCATAATTATGGGAGATGAGATACGGACACACGCCGGAGCCGGAAGTGCGGCGAAATCGCCATACCCTCTATTGAGCATTGCGGTGCCACGCAACGCAAGATAGAACGTAGCCGGGGTGCGGAGTATAGACTTTTTCAATGTCCGTTCCCGCAGCGCAGTTCGCCCTCGCGGGGCTCGAGCGTGAGGGCCAGTGGACGTGGTCTTGGCGCGGAGGTGAGCGACCGTCTGACGCTTATCAACGCATCGCCGCAAGGCCGCTGTTTTCATTAATGCAATCAGGTAGATCCGCCCTCGACTATCGCCGGGCGCTCCTCGACTGGGTGAAGATGCCAGCGTCGAAGAGCCCACACCTTCCCGCTAGATTTAACCGTACCTATTCTCAGGGCAGACCGCTGCACTTCGAGCGCCACTGCAGTGCGACGCCAGAGGTGACCTTGGTAATACTGGCCATACCGTCCCGCCAGCGATGGCCCGTATCAGCAGAACAAACTCTTGTGCAGCATCGCCCGCTCGCAGCGTCTTATCGCAATCAGCCCCCGGACCAGCCGCGCACGTGGCAGTGGCAGGCTTCACGCGTTGTGCGGCAAGCGCGGAGACGCCGCTCGTCGTTTCAGCCGCTTTGCAATTGCAGACTCGCCCGAAGATTGCGCCCATTCTGGATTGTACAGAATGCCAGCCAGAATTACGTCCAGGATAGAGTCTTGGAGGCACCCTAATCTGGATTAGGCGTGCATGAGTGGTCATCTCGGCTCCAACTCACAGCAGGCTGCGCTGCGCGTACGACACGATCTTTACGTGCCAAGGCAATACGAGGATTGTATAAAGCAACTTTCCATGCGATCTTCGAGTACCAAGCCTGAATTCTTGAGGGCCGAGAGGCCTGATTGGTTCCGAGAAAGAGGTCCCGATTATTGCCACACAATATCACGGCTCCAATGATGGAAGCGCTGCCAAGGGTGAGGGAATGTATGCGCTCCGCCGGCCTGTTTCAGCCGCTGACCTTGCCTCGATGCGCGACAATGCCTTCCTTTCATTAGCGCCGCCATCATGCACACTCGAATGCACCGCAACTTCGGATTCAGACACTGCCACTCATCACGTATGGAATGGATGAATTGTGAGCGGCGGTGCGCGAGACTGAAAAGCGAGTGTGTGGGGACAGTAATATCGGAAATAGGCTGGGATGGATTGAGGAGTCAGAGATGTTTGCGAGCAGCGCGCATCAAGTTAGGGAGTGGGGATTGGGCTAAGATATCACCGCGATGCTGAGAAGAGCCGTCGAATGAGAACAAAGGGAATGTCTGAACGAGGCCCACATCACGAAAAAGGTCCAAATGGGTGTGCAAGAGAGTCAAGAGATGGCTAAGTAATTACAGAGGACGGACATTGCGGCCGCGTCGGTGGAGATGGAGGCGAAGGAGACAGCCACCAGAGCGGTCCAGATACCAAAGGAAACAAGACCGTGTCAGGTGAAGAGAAGGAATGTGATGCAGAGGAAACGTTGCACAAAACGATGAGCCGGGAAATTCGAAAAGTCGACTGGAGAGGGAGGGAGGGGGAGAGGGAGGTGAAGAGGGGGGGGGGGGCGGTAGGGCCGCATGGAATCTACGGGGACCAACGCATCCAAGGAGAGTGTCTATTGAGGAAGGGGGTAGTCGGCGTCCGGGTTGGACGACGCGACGTCTTTCCTCTTGATCACGGATCGTGTCCAGCCGCAAGGGCGCCGTGGCGCACGCGGCATTTTGGAAAGAGAGCCGATGGTGGCGGGGTAGGCGATTCGGAAAAGGCTTCGATGTTCTGATGGTATATGCTTCAGTCCGAGTCGAGAAAAGTGCGAGGCTTATAGAGACGGTCCCAGGTGCGAGCGAGGCGCTTACTCCTCGAGGCGGACAAATTGCAGGGGCATCTGGGTGCCGCTGTCCTCGAGGCCCTTGATGCGCGGTCGCGTGACGACGACTTGCTTCGAGGTGATGGGTGCAATGTCTTCTGGAACGGGTGCGAATTCGAAGCGGCGGAGCAGGTGGGAGAGAATGACCTTGAACTCGGTGAGGGCAAATTTGGAGCCGACGCAATTCCTGGGTCCAGCGAGGAAAGCCAGGTGGCCTCCTGGGATGCCATTCTTGCGGACGGCAGTGGGGAGGTTGAGCCAACGGTCGGGCTTGAACTCTTCGGCGTCCTCGCCCCAAATGTCCTTACGCCGGTTGTAGGTGACAATGGAGACAATGATGGCCTGACCCTTGGGGACGGGAATGCGGTCGACGAGGGTACCGTCGGTCTGACGGACAGGCTTGGAAAGCGGAATGACGTCGTCCTGGCTGGGCTCGCGGTTGGTAGAGTGCACCGGTGGGTGGAGGCGAAGGACCTCGGTGGTGACTCGGTCGAGGTACTCGAGACGGTGCAGCTCCTCAAAGGAGAGGTCCTCGTCGCCGTCGATCCAGCTGTCGCGGATCTCGGTACGGAGCTTCGTCTGGATCTCAGGGTGGTGTGCGAGTGCCCAGAGTGCCCAGGTGAGAGCGGTACTCGTCGTCTCGTGGCCGGCGAGGATGAGCGTAGTGAGCTGACCGAGGACTTCCGTGCGAGACATGCGCTGGTTGGGGTTGACATTGGGGTCCTCGTTGAGGGCAAGCACCTTTTGAAGGAGGTCCGAGTCTTCGACGACGGCTGCTTTCTTCTGGTCGTCGATCATCTTGCCGGCAACTTGCTCGACGGTCTTTTGCGTCTTGGTGGCAGCCTTGTTGAACGAGGTGGGGAGAGGACGCCAGCCGTCAAAGATGCTGAATTGCTCAAAGTGAAGCATGGCACGCTCGACGAGGGTGAGCTGTCCGACGTGGGTCATCATGTCCTGGAACGACTGGGCAATGGCAGATCCGGAGCCACCGTCCTTGAGCGACTTGAGGTCGTAGGAGAAGGCAGCCTCACCAATGACGTCGAGGGTGGTGCGAGAAGTCCAGTGGAGAACGTCGACAATCGAGGTGAGCTTGCGCTGCTGGAGCTGTTCGCGCTTCTTCTCCATGCCCGGGGCGAGCTCGGCCTCATCCTTGGCATCGTAGAGAACGCTGAGGTACTTGCTGAGAGCGCGAGCGTGGCGGTGGAAGAGGGGCGTAAAGGAGCGAACCGAGCTCTGGTTGAACGTTGGGTTGACGAGCTTGCGCTGGTACTTGTGCTGCTGTCCTTCCGTGGTCAAGACACCCTCGCCGAGAATGGTGGAAAGGGCGGAGCGCGCGCCGGCGGGCTTGGGGAACGTGTACGCATTGTTGAGAACATAAGCCAAGGCAACGGGATCCGAGAGGAGCATCCGAGGGGTGCCAAAGAGACCGCGGTAGACGACGGCACCACCAAATTGCTTTGTCCACTGTAAGGCGGCGGGCGCGGCGCGTATGCAAGGCAGGGGGAAAAAGAGTTTGGGCGTCTGGTCAGTAAGGGGCGATGCAGGCAGTAGGCCACAAATAGCTGCCGTCGCGGCCTATCGGTGGATCCAATCGGGAAGGCGGAGAGAGAGTTGGGTCGAGAACGCGTCGCGGCGTCGGAGCGTGACGCGCGCCAGGACGCCGAAGCGAAGAAGCAATGCACGGAATCTGGGCCACCGCCTAGGCGATCGAGGTGGGAGACGAGACATCGACGACCACTCGAACATCACCAACATCAACACCAACACACGGCTACTCACGCGCATCTGAATTTGACCAGGCTCGTCCTTTTGCATCTCGATGAGATTGCCCATGATCAAGGACCAGAGCCCTTGGACGGGGGGACGGGCCAGTCGGCGGAATGGAGAAAGGAATGTGGCAGCGAGGACGCTGTGGAAAATGGTGATGGACAAGATGACCATCCCCACGATGGACATCGTGAGGAGTGGCTTCTCCTGCGAGCGCTCGATGAGGGCATTGGTGTAGTGTGGATGGGTTTGGACCCGACCGATGAAGGTAGAGGTGCTGTTCATCTTGCTGATGTGAAGAGCGAAGAGGGGAGCCGTTGAGGCAAGAGGGCGTGGTAGAAGTGGGCGAAGGCAGCGACGGTGGTGAAAGGGATGAACGTCTTAGGAGCGTGGTGCAACAGAGACGACAGGCAGGGTGATGAACCGAGTGATTGCTGGTGGAGTAAGCAGGGCGGCGTGTAGGATAAAAGTCGGTGTTGAAGACGACGTCGAGCCCTAAGTAGGAGGAGGGGAAAGGTAAGGTAGATGTGCTTTTGTGGGAGGGGGGGAAAGGAAAGGTGCGATGGGGAGTAGTAAAGGAAAGGCAGGGAAGAAGGATCGGGGTCGACGTCGACGAGTGGGAAAGGAAGAGGGTTATAAGGGGAGTGGGTTGGGGGGAGGGGCGAGCAGGGGGGAAGCAGGCGGGCGGGGACGAAAGGGGACCGTTGGCCGGCGGGGACGAAAGGGGACCGTTGGCCGGCGGATGGACTGGTTTGGGCCGCCGTAGAGGTTGGTTCTGATTGCCTTCGGCTGGGACGACGACGGGGGACGGACGGACTGGCACGCACTTCGTTGTGCCCCTAGCGAATTTGTCAAAACACACTGCCTTTCCGCCCTTGGAGCGACGCGAGCAGCAGCATACATTCACACCCACCGCAAACGGACGGACGGATGCACACACGCACACGCGCAGTCGCAATACACACGCACACAAAACGCCCAATCTGACACACACACTGACACAGACGTGGGGACGCTCGCAAAAGGGCCAAGGCGGGCCAATGGGCAGGACGGACGCAGACGCACACAAGCACAAGCACAAGCACAAGCACAAGCACAAGCACAGCGCTTCGGACAAACCTCGAGGAGGGGGTGGGTGTGAGCCCGTGCTCGCTCATGCCTACGCACGAGGCAGGGCGGGGGCAGAGCAAACAGGCGAAGAGACGGGGGGCGGACGGGTAGACGGGCGGGCAGGCGGGCGGGCAGAGGAGTAGCCGTGCGCTGTGAGGATCGGGGGTCCCGGTCCCAAACAGGCACAAAGCAGCACATCAGAAACTTGAGACAGATCGGCATCCGTCATGGCGCGGTTAGGTGGCGGTGGCCTGTGTCTAGACGTAAGTCACGCAAGCATGCGAATGACCAAGAGCGGGCGGGCAGGTAGGGCCGGGCAGGGCGGGAGCACAATGGCCGCCGACAAGCTCAAGGTCACATCGGAGGGATCAGCAGGTAAGCGCTTACGCGAGGCAGAGAGACGGTTTCGTGATTATGACTGAGTGAGAACACTCTGGAACTCGGCGTGAATTTGGTTCCCAGCGGCGGCAGCGCCGTCGTGGACCGTTGTCGTCGTCGTCGGTCGTCGTCTTTGTCGTCGTGGTTCGTGGTAAGTACACAGTCGCTTAGTACCCGAATCGACTCGACTCGTTGCGACTCGACTGGAGCCATGTTGATGTCGACGTCGGTGTCGATGTCGATGCTTCTGTCGCTAATGCGCCCGCCGACTGACTGAGCAGCAGTGCGTGCAGTGCGGTCCCCTGTGGTGCGATGCAGCCGCCCCCCGAGGCGTGTGCTTGTGCAGCCTGACGCGCCCCCCGTCGCCCGCGCCTCTGCGAAGTAGGGCCCACCCCCCTCCCACCCTTTGCCGCCCGCCCGTCCGTCTGTCCGTCTGTCCGTCCATACTGGGAAAGGCAATTCACCGCCCGCCAATGAGGCCTCTGACGACGTCGTCGTCGTCGTCGACATGCGCATCTTCTTACTCCTCGAGGACACGTTGGCAGCGGCGACGTGATCACGTCTGTACATACGCGCTCCGTGAGCGTGATGGTCAAACGGCGGTGCTCGCTCAGCTTTCTCATGGTGTGAGCGCGGTGAAACTCATTGCTTCCTTTCGCCGGATGTACACACCACCGTCCTGACTTAGGTGCCGTACGGACCGGTTTTTCGCTTCGCAGACGAGGTCTTTCGTTTCCGTGCCAAGTTCGTCTCAACGGAAGCAGTTTAGATTCCGCTTGCGTGCGTTCGTGCGTGCGTGCGTGCGTACGAAGCTCGGCAACGTCGAGTGCCACCGAAACTCGACGGAGTCTATTCCGATGGCGGCCAGCGATTCTGGTGGTGGTTTGGTGATGTGAGCCTGTTTGGTCCGCTGGAAGCTGTGCGCTCGGCAACCCCGAATCTCGTCCAGACGGTGCTTCCCCCTCGCCCACTAAGCGCTGACCGAATCTCACGGCCCGCCCCCGCCGTTGTTGTTGCGGCCCACTGCTTTGCCGTCTGGTTGCACACGTACGCGTGCGGAGTGACCTCAGCGTACGCCTGACGGACTTTTTTCAGCTTCAATCTCACTCCGGGCAATCACTCACGCACGGCGGGGCAACATTCGTCGGTCCCTGGGCGCTGAGACACCGCCGGGTTGGAGCTGGTGCGACGATCCTCCCGCGTATGTAATGCTGCCTGGTGAATTTCGTTGATCAGTATACACCCGCGATGCTGCGAAACAAGTGCGACGAGGAGCGCTCGAAGGCGTGCGCAGGCTCGAATGGCCCGTCTTGCACATTGGCCGCCTCCCCCGCCTTGCGCCTTCTCCTGACTGTTCGACCCGCCTGGCTGTGAAGGCCACCCTCGGATATGTGTTTCTGCGAGCCTCTGAACGCGCCTTGGCTGCCACACATCCGAGCTTCTGGATCTCCGCCGTCGACGGAGCTAGTGAAGCTCCAAAAGAAAAAGAAAAACAGTTAGTCACACAAATTTGACGCTGGGAGCCGTAGATCCTCCCCCTCCGTGCGCAATTCTCGTCGCGCGGAGAGCAAGGCAAGGGCATGCAGAGCCCGGGCTGGCTGGGCTGGCTGGGCGTGTGAGAGCCTCGCGTAGGAGCAGCGCAAGTTGCGGCATGCGCTCCGCCTCCTGCGCTGAGGGCACCACAGCCCGGGAGGCTCGGGAAAACAAGGTTTTCTCAACGCCGTGCGCAACACGCAACACGCAGCATGCAGCAAGTGCCAGGCGGCAGGGCGGCAGGGTGGCGCAAGCGGGTTGGCCGACTTGGCCGACGCTGATTTGCCCTGTCCCCTGTCCCCCTGCCAAAAAAGACCGCTCACGCGTCCCCGCAGGAATGAATGACCCGGATATGCACGTCCATGCAGTCCTTAAGCCTCCACCCGATGTGACCACTCTGACAAGTCACACCAGGTTGCTCTCTGCTGCAGATTCCGCGTTCATCGTCGACCGATGCGGGCGTGGCAGGTGGCCCTGACTCGCTCACCCGCCCGCCCTCTCGCCCTCTCGCCGACACCCTCACTTCTTCCGAATTGCAAGGGGTCGCCGCGCTGGCACAGCGGGTATCCGCCGGATCTCTGGTCTCGCAGCCTTCCGTCGGCTCGACGCTAACGAGCGAAGACGCCCCTCTCACGCGCAGAGCGCACGCAGAGAAAGCCGGGACAACACCACCACATTGGCGGTCCGAGAGAAACGCGTGGTGTTGTCCCGAGCGTACGGGCGACGACGGAAAGAAGGTGAAGTCATGACACATGGGCAACGGGCCTCGCGCAGCCGGTGGTGGCCACGGCAACGCAAATGAAGTAAGCTTCGCCGTTCGCGCGGCGTCCGGTCCGCGTAGCTTTCGGAGGGGGGTGGTCTGCGCTTAGCAGTGCTGCGCTTCGACGGGGTGCATTTGCGGCTTCAAGTTTGGTGGCTTTGGACAAGGTTCAGCCACGAGCGAACGGCCTCGGCCACGGCCACGGCCGCGCACACTGCCACTGCCACGCTCCCAACCAAACCTTGGCCCTCGGCGCTTTGCCGAGAACAAGCGCAAGCTTCAGAACGCTTGAGGCGACGTTGCTGGCGCCTTGACAGTCTGTTGGTCGCCGAGACCTGGTGTCTTTAGCGTGGGAAGTCGAGTCGCCCAGATAGTGTTCCTGCTCCGGCTGACACCGTCTATCGCCCAGTCCGAAGTGCCCAACGAGGCGGCCGGCCGAGGTTGTGCGACAACTGACACGCCCCACCTGGGAGGCCATCGCTGCTGCGATTCGCATTTAATCAAATCATTCCTCGCCCAAGCCCGATGTCGCAGGCTCGTCCCGGAATCTCTCCTCCGAGTGACGCTGGATAGCCCACCCATTTGGTTCCGTCAGCTTCCGCAGCACCGGTCGCGCAACGGCGGGGCCAAGGCGATTTCCAACTCTCCGCCAGCCGTTGCCGGGAACGGCAGAGACGCACAGGCCGTCCTGCTTTTTCACCTAAGCAAGGCTCGTCGTTGCATGCAAATTTCGTGTGCACTGGTGCAGAAGCGAGTGTCCACTGCCCAAGTGCGTTCGAATCAAAAAAGAAGGGCAAAAACCCTGCTCGACCTCGGCTATTTGTGGACCCCTCTTCCAACGCGCAGGAACTTGCCTTTGCCCCGAGCGCCAGGCATGCGCCTCTACGCGCAGGCGGGCGAATGCTGCGATGCTGCGATGCTGCGATGGCCTGCCGCGGATGAACGCCGGGAGCTGCGAGATTCAGCGCACAGTGACGAATGGAGCGGCCCGCCATGAACGCGATGAAGTGACATAGGACACCGATGCTGATGTTGCGTTTCGACGCGCTACAATGTGCTCCTTTTACCTCGCTCGTCGTGCGCTTCTGGCCGTGCTCCACCATTGTCCGAGGCTGCTGCAAATTACTTACATCGCCGCAGGTCGCACGCAATCAGGGCCAGATTTGCGGTGCGGTGCAGTGCGCTGCTAAGGCCCGTTGCCCAATCGTGCTGCGTTTTGCGCCGCGTCGACCTCGCTTCACCCGCGGTTGCTTGTTCGTGCTTGTGCGTGCGTTGCTCAGCGCAGGATAACGCGTCTGCCGCTTGCTCTCGCAGCCTGGCGGAAGCAAGGACCGTTTAGAGTAGAGCTTACTGCCATCCCTTGCGCTGTCACTGAGGGAAAAGAGCAAGTCGCAATCACAGGCGCCCCGCGGTTGCGTCGTGTTCGCGTCTGCTCCGCCTTACTGGGTAACAGCAACATCTGGCGGCCACTCCCGCGCAAGTTCGTTCGCGTCGCCGTGGGTGTTGGCCCTTGGCGCGCCGCCATCGCCGATGGGAGTCAGATGGGCGGGGGCGGGGTTGGGCGGGGTTCAGCGTGCTGACGTGCGGACGTCGAACGAACGTGACTGCGGTGTGCTGGCGGAGCAACCGCCTAATTCCGCACACGACTCGACGGGCGGGCGATGTGACAGGCAGACAAGGTGCTATTCATGGCCGTGTTGTTTTCCGAAGGCCGTGTTGATTTTTCCCCCCTTCTCTCGCTCCGCCTGCCGCCCGAAGGCCGCGCAATTACGTTCGCCTGCACGGCGCGGCATGCCTGCGCTCCTGTGCCCTCCTGCACGCATGAGCGGCCTCCCTGCGTCGCGCGTGTCGGTCGTCGAATCCAACTCTGGGTCTTCTCAACCAACCCAGCCAGCGAGCAGGCCAGCCAGCCAGCCAACAACTGGACCAACAGCGGCGCTCGACGTTCGACGCTCGATGTCGGTGGCCACTCAGGACCCTCTTCCTGGGCACACGCACCCCTCGCCCGCTCCCACTCTCCTGTCCCGCGGGCGAATGCCGGTTTCGCTCTGCCCACCGCAAGGCAGGCAAAAGTAACACACTCCCAGGCCAGGACTCGGCCAGCCATCTTCCCGTGCACCGTCTCGACAGAAGCTCAAAGACTTGTTCGGTCTCAACGGGCGACTAGCGAAGGTCCAGGTCCAGGTCCAGAATCAGGTCGAGTGTGATGCTTGCTTCGCCGGCTCGCCCGGCCGCTCGTCCTCACTCGCGGTCTCGTCTCGCGTCGACCTGACTGAGTCGTGGTCATGCTCAGCTGAGTTGGAACAGTCACGCCTCGCTTGGCACCCTCGCCCCCCAACCCCGAAACTTGCGTTGCGCTGTGCTTGGTGCTTGGCCCTGTGTCACCACTGGCCCAGCTGCCCCCCCCCCCCCCAAACTCCCCGGGGGAAAAGGGGGGGGGGGGGGGGGCGGGTGGGGGCGGGGGTGGGGGGTTTTTGGGTGGCCCCGGCTTTGCTTTCAAATTCGCCCGGGCACAGACTTGCCTTGCCCCCCCCCTTAGGGGCCCAAGGGGGAGAAGAGCGCGCGGGGGAGCGGAACAACGGGGCGGCGGCCCCCTCGGGGCGCG
>RRYC01000022.1:0-126048 GCA_004016185.1 Quambalaria eucalypti
CGAGATGACGGCGCGCCGCCGGCAGATGGCACAGGCAGAGTCGAAGACACATCCGATGACTACGTAGGTTCCAGATCCCCCGGAGAGAGCAGCAAAGGCTCCCACAAAAGTGCCCGTAAGCGCGGACAGAAGGGTGCGGCGGCGGGATACGACCCCATGGCGACCTTCCACCGTGACGACGACGTCGACAATTGACGTGGACGAGCGTTGCTTGTACCGCGCAATGTGCGAGTCCGCCGTCACTCGCACTCTCTTGTCCCTGACTGGAATGGATCTCGCCTGGTGAGGTCTCGGCCCGGCTCGACTCGACTCGACTCGACTCGGCGATCCGATCCGAGCTACTTCATCGTCAAGAGCCTGCCCTGTCCCGGCCAAGCACTACCTGATCGCCGAACCGCAGCCCGCCCACTGTGCGGGACGCGTGTGCCGGCATAAAATACCCCAACGCGAGCGTAAGATACCAACAATGAGGCCTTGCTTTGCACCCATTGGCCGCCCCCCGCCCGAAAGGTTTTGTCCATGCATTCTGCTCGTGTGTGTATACCATGGGCTCATTCCAACCCCGCTTGCTACATTTGATTCGCCTTTGCATTCGCCTCGCCGTCACCGCTGTCAATGGTACTGTCACCCTGCTCTCTGCATACATCGTCGTCAGGCCCCAGGCGACGATGCCTTCCTTTTTCACCTTGAGCTCCCTTTCACCCAGCTTTGCCGCTTCGCCGCTTTCACTTTCACTACCCCTTCCAACCTTCATTTTTCAATGCCTCATGAAATGTCACTTCAGCTATTGGCCCTATTCGTCTTGCAGCGTGTGAAGTGAAGGCAGGAGTGCCTGAGCGTGGTCATTGAGTTGTCGCCCTGCTGCTCTTCCCCGCCAAGCATAGTGTTCTGACGACTGCCAAAAGTGGACGCGGCGTCCAGTGACCGAGATTGCTCTCTCCCGTTCAGACGGTCTGCGGGTTGCCCATTCGATTCGAGTTGACTCCATCGCGCTCGCGCTGCGTCCGCCATGGCCGCCGCGCCCCGACTTCTCGGCAAAATGGCGGTCTACATCAATGCCGACGGGAGCTCTTGCGGGGCACACGCAGCGCTGCGACCCCTGACTGGGAGAGATTGGCGGGCGTCTCTGTGTTGAGCTGTATTGTAAAGCATGAGCAAACTGGCGCCATGCGAGTCAAAAATGGTGCGCAACAAAAAAAGCTCAGTGAATCGAATCGACGGAACGGTCACGCACAATGCTCCCTGCGACGGACCGCGAGAATGCCGCCCGGAGAAGCGCACGATTAGGGGCGGCCCGCAGTCGCAGTCGGCGGGTTGGTTGGCCGTGCTGACCTGGGGGGCGAGGGCAAGCTCCGGTGAAGACGAGGCAATGGGCCGCACGGAGCGTCTTATCCATCGCCAGGACGTTAAACTTTTGATGACCCCGCCTGGGGCCCTTGACCACGCGCAACGTAACGGCAGGGCCTCTGCCTCAGCAGCTCCATTATCAAGAGGAGCGATGGCGGAACGCTTGTCGCTGCTGCACGAAGGCCAAAGCGGTACGGCGGCGGAAAGGGGAGGGGCGGGGGAGAAAGGCCTGTCGAAGAGGGCAACTTCGACGGGACCTGGCGATGGTCCAGGCATCCTGCTGTCAGGGCGGGGCGGACCCTCGTCGGACCTTCAAGTGTCACCTAGGGCCAGATCAGAGAGCCCAACGCGAACGAGCGGGCGTCGCGAGGTCGTGCGGACGCCACGCGGATCTTTGCGCTCGCGTGGGCGTGCATGGCCATGGACGGCAGGTCTCCTCTGTCTTACACCGTCTCCGCATCTCCCGCCTCGTTTGTCCCAGCTTCACAATCGGCGTTTCCCGCGACGGTGATCTCTTAGTACTTAGCGGCGCACACGCCTTGGCCGCCCAATTTGCATCCAATGAGGAGGACCTTGCCGTGGCAGCGCGGACTGCGAGCAATTGCCGTAGCTGCTACGTGAAATATTGGCCTTGGAATGGGCCCGCTATCGTCCGCAAGGCCCGCCCGCGCCTATGGAGCGCCCCGGCCTGTGCAGTCCTGCAGAGGAAGGTTCATTGGTCTCCAAGGGAAGGACAGCAAGAGGAGGGGCTTGCGCGCACAATCCACTTTGCGACCCTAGACGGCAAGTCCGGGGAGGCATGCACTTACTACTTACTGTACACTTGTAAGTAAGTATAGCTGGTATTGCGACGTTATTTGTATGTACTGACTGTACTGTATTGAATTGAGAGTGCTTTGCCTGCAGGGGTTCAACAAAGAGGCTCGGGTCGCGCGCCTGCCTCTGCCTGAGTGAACGAACGAACGAAGGAAGAACGATGCGGCGCCGCCGGATTGGTCTAGGCGGGTGAAGCCGCGGCGGAGATGGCAGGGCAGGCAGGCAGGTGGATCGAGGTCCCCGCGTCTGCCGCTTGACGGCCAACCGACAGCGACGCGGTGCAGGCACGCGCCGGACGGGCGCAGGGAGAGCGCCAGAGAGAAAGACACACACACAGACACAGACAGACACACACACATGGCTGGCACCCATTGAGACGGACACGCGCGCCAGCCAGGCCGGCATTGCGCGCTTCTCCTGAGCTGTGCGTGGCTGCGTCTGGCCGGACTGTATGCGAGCATACGCCCTTGTGGGCCAATCATTCACACCGCGACACACCCAACGCACACACGCACACCACGCACAGGGCTCACGAGGAGCCCCTGCCACGCCAACCCACAGCTCACAGCCAAGCCAGCCAGCCAGCCAGCCAGCCAGCCAGCCCGCACGCACGCGCGCCCGCACGCCCGCACGCCAGCCAAGGCTGCCTCCCCCCCCCATCCATTGCTCTCCCCACCCTCGCGCCCCTCAAGCCACATCCAACACTCGAGGCCAACCTCCGACGGCTTCATCCTCTGATCGCCAGTCCAACTGCCTTTCCAAGTTCTCTTCTCCCCTCGCCTCTCATCCCCTCTTGTCGCATCCCCGTTCCCATCCTACGCTCCGCGCATACCCGATTCCCCTTTCCGACTCTATACTCTTCTCTTCAACTCTTCGTCGGACGACATTGTTCGTCCTCGCTCCTCTTCCCACCGAGTCTCACTTTTCCAACTCCTTGCTACCTTGACAGGTCATCGTGCAATATCTTTGGCCAATTTGCCCTCCCATCATCCCCGCAAGAAGCCCCGCGAGAGGCTTCCCTTCTACTTCGCGCGTGTGCATCTCGCTTCGTATTCGTGAGGTGCGCCCACCTTTAGCGGCAACACATCGTCTCAAGGCAACGCATTCCATCGGCGCTTGCGCCCCCTGCTGGTACCACACGCCGCGTTCTACGCCCGCTTTGGTGCAACGCCTCTCGTATCCTTGGCATCGGAGGACCTTTCTCGCGACTCGCGACGTCATTTCTCTCTTCTGGCATTCCGGCCGGACCGCTTTGCACACGCGCTTGCCTCGCTATCCCCGACCGCGCCGCCCTCGGCTTGTCGCTCCGCCGACACCGCCCGCCTCGACTTCCGAGTCAACGAACGCCTTTCGGACTCATTCCGCTGTCTCCGTACCTTCTTCCCTGCGACCTTCCGTGATTATACGCAAAACACCACACTCCGGTCTTTGCGGCGTCCGCTTTGACCTCAACATTATCCACAAAGGGCTTGCCTGGGTCCCCATTCCTGTTGAATCTTGTCGTCTTATCCCTAGACGTCATTCTCGAGTACATCGCAACACATACCCCATCTATCACCCCTCTCTTGACCGCATCCAAGCACACTCGGCTTGGCTTTGCGTCTAAACAGAAAACACCAAGCACCCCGTCCCCAGTAACTCTCGGCCAGCTCACGCCCGCCTCCTCGTTACCATGAGTTCGTCTCACAACAACCATAGCTCGGGCTCCAACATCGTTGGCGTGCACTACCGGGTCGGCAAGAAGATTGTTAGTATCGTAGCTCGTAGCAGCCAGCCGTTAAGAATCTTGCCCTCGATCAACGCGCCACTGACAGAGACTCCCTTGCACTCGCCCTATCTGCTCTTCGATCCGTCCATCGACAGGGAGAAGGCTCTTTTGGTGTCATTTTCGAAGGTCAGCAGCAACCTCGGCCCGGGCAAATATTGCAAGTGCTCTTCGCCCACCCGAAGACAGTCTGTTGACGACGGTCCTTTTCCCCCTTGTGTCTCCAGGCACGAACCTTCTCAACAGCCAGACAGTTGCCATCAAATTCGTGAGTCCAACTCGGGGGGCCTGTGCAGCTGTTCCAGCGTTCACTCATCACTCGAAACTTGCATCACACTTTGACAGGAGCCCCGCAAGAGCGATGCACCGCAACTTCGAGATGAATACCGGACGTACAAAATCTTGGCAGGATGCCGTGAGTTGATCTTCTTTTGCGCCCAGCTTGAATTAGGGCAAGTACTCAGCGACGTTGTTCTACTCTACCTTATTCCCACGCAGCCGGAGTTCCGCAAGTGTACTACTTCGGCCAGGAGGGCTTGCACAATATCCTGGTCATTGACCTCCTCGGTCCTTCGCTCGAGGACCTCTTCGACATGTGTGGCCGCAAATTCTCCATCAAGACTGTTGTCATGACTGCCAAGCAGATGGTGCGTATTTACGAGTAACTTCAGCCACCCTCGCACCAGCGCTTGCTCTCTACAGGGGCTAACCAGCGAGCAATGCGCGATCACTCCTTTTCCGATTTCTCGCAGATCACTCGCGTTCAGACGATTCACGAGAAGAACCTCATTTACCGCGATATCAAGCCCGACAACTTCCTCATCGGCCGTCCCATGACCAAGGGTGCCAATGTTGTCCACGTCGTCGATTTCGGCATGGCAAAGCAGTACAGAGATCCCAAGACGAAGCAGCACATCCCCTACCGGGAACGCAAGAGCCTCAGCGGCACAGCCCGGTATATGTCCATCAACACGCATTTGGGACGGGAGCAATCGCGGAGAGATGACCTGGAGGCATTAGGCCACGTCTTCATGTACTTCCTTCGTGGGGGTCTACCCTGGCAGGGTCTCAAAGCTGCCACAAACAAGCAAAAGTACGAGAAGATCGGCGAGAAGAAGCAGAGCACGCCCATCAAGGAGCTCTGTGAGGGATTCCCTGAGGAGTTCGGCATCTATCTCAACTACGTCAGGAAACTCGGCTTCGAGGAGACGCCAGACTATGACTTCCTTCGCGAATTGTTCTCCAAGGTGCTCAAGAGCTCGGGTGAGGCCGAAGATGGCGTCTACGACTGGATGATGCTGAACGGTGGCAAAGGATGGGAGGCAGGCACGGTGAGTAATCCACTTGGATGAATGCTGTGTCGCGCGAAGCGCCTTCGGACACCGCACACTGACGAATTCCCCGGCCCCCCACCTGGACCCTTTGCAGCATCGCGACCGTGAGCGTGAACGTGAGCGTGAGAGGGAGCGTGAGCGCCGCCACGCTTCGCAAGTACCGCAGACCTCAGCCGCGCAGCAGGCTCAATTGAACCGCAGTGGCTCCAAGCAAGGTCGCAAGTCGGGAGTCCCACCGCAACTGATCCCTGGCGAGACTCGGGGAGCAGGTGAGCGTCAGCATTCATCGAGCAAGCAGCAGCAGCAGCAGCAGCGTCACCCTTATTCATCTGGTATAACCGATGCCCGCATTGCAACCCCTTCGGCCTCACCAGGTGGCCTCAGAGCAAGTCATGGCGACTTTGCGAATGGGCAAAGCTTTGCCGGAGCTGGACAAGGCTCCAACATTGCTGTCCACGACGCTACCGTCGCAGGGCTACCGGGCTCTCATAGTCCTCTCGGCCGCGCTGATGCGAGCCACGCTCAATTGACCCCGACGAATGGTGGCATGATCACGAATAGCTCCGGCGGTATCGAAGGCGGTCGGCGAGTCGACGGTCGTGGCCCCGTTGGCGCCACGGCAAATGGCGAGATGCATCCTGCCGAGAGAAAGACGTTTGGTCAAAAGTTCGTCGACTTCCTGACATGTCGATGTGGAGCGTAGTCGCCGGAGCTCTTCACCGACTCTAATTGGGTTCTCAGAGCGAGCATCGGGGTGGAGGCCCTATCCGGTCCGACCCACCGACCCACCGGCCATCGCCCGCGCATAGCTCGTCGTCAGCATCATCGTGTCTTGTGTGTCTCGCATTCCCGACAATCTGTCTCGTCCCTTTTCATTCGCCATCTCGAAAGCACTGTTTTTCTACTATTAAGGTCGTGGTCCCTATGTGCTTCCCCCACCTTCTTTCCAATCTTTTCGTTTGCCGATGGCAGTCTGTCAGCATTTCTCCAACGAAGCATCAGGGCCATTGATCAATCCGTAGGCGACTGTGTCCTCGAGGAAGTCTTTTGCCGGTTTGGCGGCTGTGTGCACGGACAAGGCTGCGCGATCAAGAAGTGACAAGACTCGTGCCAGGCTAGGTCCCGGGACAACACGTCACTTTCGACGACTTTTCTTCAGGCCACGATGATGAAGCTACCTGTTATCTTGGCATCTATGGATGGCGAATCGATTGGATGTTTGAATCAGAGAAAATTGTGACGGGGCCGTACTGCACATATAGACTATTCGCAATCGTCTTCGGAGGCATGGTTCGTCCACATCCACGATTCGCAGCAGTTGCTATCCTCGACGACAGACCCTTCTCGCCTGCTCCCTCTACCCCCCTTCCCTGCTCTGAAGCCAACAGGCACGCATCCGGACATCAGGCCCAATTGCTCGGCGGGGAATTCGAGCAGCATTCCAGTTGGACACGACCTATAGCTGACAGTGAATGCCCCTCGTACCGCTTGCCGTACTACCTCGACCGAGGCCAGACAGCAGCAATGAGGTCCCGAGCGGTATTCACAATCTCTACGGCTCGGCCAATGATGCCGCCTTCGTCCCCTTCGACGTAATCGTCTGCTAATGGGACACGCACCCCGGCTTGGCGGTCGGCATCGCTCGGTGCAACCAGTGCGCCCGTTGCACTGGAACGCCGCGGCAGCACGGGGCTCGAAGGGGCGCCACTGGCATCCTTGTTGGCGCCAGACGCACTGCGGCGCTTTGAAGAGTTCCCGTAGCTGTAGCCGTAGCTGTCATCTGCTTCTTCATCGTCGGCATCTTCGTCCTCATCAGCGTCAGCGGCGATGCTGAACCCTGAGCCTGATCCACTGCGCGATTTCGAGTGACGCCCGCGTGCGAGGGCAAGTGTAGGCGTGTTCAGAGGGGTCGGGCCTCCCTGGCCGCCAGATTGCGGAGTAGCGCCGGCAATGGCAGGGTCGTTGCTGGGAAGATTTTCGAGGTCTACGCTAAGTCTTTGGGAGCCAGCGGGAGACATGCTCGAGTTTGCATGAGCGCCGCCTCGAACTTTACCGCCAGGACCACCGCTGCTGCTACGCTTGCTGCTTCCTGCGAGTGATCGGGCATCTTCGCCTTCCGAGGCCTCCTCACTGGCACTTTGATTCGATGCTGCTTTGCCGGGGCCAGCTCCGTCTTCGCCGCTAGCTTGCCATGCTGCGCCTGCGCCAGCGGCTAACCGTGCAGCTGCGCCAGACCGTTGTTGGCCGTCACTGTCTCTACCGCGAAAACTGCCTCTCCTCTCGCGCTCAGGCGGAGACTGCGGACTTCCTACAAAGGTGCCACCTGCACTGCTGCGAGCCAGGTTGCTCGGTGACGATGCTTCAAGGCTGCTGGATGGGCTCACGCTGCCTGCAGAGACGCTTCGGCCCGATCGTCTTGCCGCTTCTTGAATGCGCTCGTAACTCGCTGAAGAGCCCAACCTTTGCGGTGTCCGTCCACGCCCGGACTCCTCTTCATCCTGTGAGTCTGCTGAGTCATATGAGCTGGCCACAGCAGAGGTTGAGGCGGAAGGTGACGACGCAGTTGGCTCAAAGTCGCCATTACCTCCGACGAATGGAGCACCAGTGCCGTGCACAACTTGGTCGTGACCGGCCCCTGCGCTGCCTGACTCTGTGTATGCTGTGTCCTGTGCATTTACCGAGTCGCTAGTCACCGGCGTTTTCCGCTTGAGGATACTACGCGGCTGAGCGGGTGCCTGCCCGCTAGTAGATGACGTGGACGTCGCTGATGTCGAATGGGAACTGGCCGACGAGGCATCCGAGCGAGAAGTGCTGCCGTTTGATTCGTAGTCGAGGGAAGCCTTCTTTCTGCTAGCACCGGCTCCTGGTGTCGAAGTGACCATACTACCACCGTCGTCTTCCGCTTCATTTCCGCTGACAAAGGGTGTGCTGAAATAGTCGAATTGGTTGTCGTCTTCCCATTGGCTCTTGGGCTGCTCGGACCTCTCTTCATCGTCTCCGCCGTACGAATAGTGAGGTTGAGCGGAAACGCGAGGCCCAGACGACTCGCCCAGGGACGTGAAGCCCGTCGGATCCACGACGGCGGGAGACGGAGCAGGATAAGCGTCGCTCGTCTTCAAAAGCGTAGGAGCAAGCTTTGCGATGGTGCTCATGGAATCGGCCGAAATGCTCGAGTGCCGACTTGATGTGCTTGCCTGAGAGGCGGACGAAGGGTGAGGACTCGACTTCATGGTCAACAGATCGCCTTCATCCGATGCGTCAGAGTCTTCCTCGGATGTCTCTTCCTCAAAGTCATTGTCAGAGTAGCCGTACTCGTCCTCGATGTAATCGACGGCGATGCACTGGTCGACGCGCTGGTTGAAGCTGATATGCCGCTTCTCTTCAGAGCCATTTGTGTCTGAGCGCTCGAGGCTGGGGTGACTGAGGAGCCGTGTGCTGGCTGGTGGGCTGCCAGTCGCCTTGTGCTTCTTGGCAGAGAGGTGTGTGTCGGACCTGACTGGCAAAAGCACCGTCTTGGGTGTATGCATGCCTGCAGCCTCGCCGCCCTCGAGCATTGATGGATGCACTTCGACGGCGGGAGAAGCCGACCGCCCAGGCGTGGTGAGCATCTCAGAAATGGTACGATGCTTGAGGATCGACTTTTTCTGGATAGAGTCATCCAGATCGAGGCGGTCTTGCGTTGTGGCAATCTTTGGAGGAGGCACTGGGTCGGCATGTTCGTGCAGCGGGCCATAGAGCCAGGTGACGTCGCTGTCCTTGAGCCTGGAGGTCGTGGTAGGGCAATTGGTGCCCAAGACGAGAGTGGTGGGAGTGGATGCAGATCAAGCAAGCGCGAGAGGACACGGTCAGCAAGGAGGTTTGTGTGGCACTCTGTCGCAGGAAGTCCAGGTCAAGGACAAGGTGGCTGATGTGCCCTGTAGGCAGCATGGAAGCATTGATGCTCACCAATTGAGCGTCTCTGGATTGATCGTCTTGAGGTTTCCCCTCTGCTTGGCCCAAGTCCTCCAACTGGCATTTTCTAGCCTGACTCCGTTTGCAATCTGGGCCCGTGGCAAGGCACGTATGTAGTGAAATGGTGGAGGGTCAGCAAGGGATCGCGGTACAATGACGATAGCAGTGGGAGCCATGTGGCGTGTAGGGTCACCGCGATGAAGGGCAAGGGGACAGCGATGCTCACCTCGTTCTTCCTCTTGGTCATTGCCTTCCAACTCTGCCAAACGTCTTCCTGTGCCCAATTGTGGGAGAGATAGTCGACGCAGATGGAAGGCATCTTCTTTTCGATCTGCGCATCATCCGGAGCAGGGATGTTGGCACCCACGGTGGGGTAGGGAGCAGGCGCGGACATCATCTTGGGCAGAATAGACTGTCACGCCGTTGATGCACTGCCGAGAGAAGAGGGTGGACGTGATTCGACCTGCCTTGGCTTGCGGGGCCGCACGTAATCAGCAGCAGCTGGATCTTCGAGGTGGCGGATTGAGCAATGGTTGGGGTCCTATGGTTTGTGATGCTTGCTTCTTTTCCCCGAACAGACGAGTCGATCGAGGGTAAAGAGGCAGCAAGGTGGCACAGCAGGGTGGGTGCAGCGAATCGCCTTAGATACCACTGAAGTGGAGACGATGTAGCAAATCGACACCGAGGCCTAGGCGAGGGCTGTCCCTGCGTGTCGGGTCTTTGGAGCTTGATGGAGCGTGAGAGAGGAGCACGAATGGCAGTGGAGGGCAGGGCAGAGTGCAGTCAAGGAGCGGAGTGATAGAGTGGTGGTCGTCTTTGGTCGTCGTCGCGAATCGCAATCGCAGTACGGTATTGGACTATCCAATATTGTACTTTTGCCTTGGTCGTTCGGCCTGTGTACACTTGTCTTGAACTTGCGGCGACGGCGGCGTCCAGGGACCGTCAGCGGGGGCTGCTGAGTGGCCTACGCAGCCTGAGTGAGCACATACGCAGGTCACAACTGTAAGTACGCAGGGACGGCCGGCGGGCAGCCAGGCAGCCAGGCGAGCGCGAGGCAGCCCAAGCGGGGGAATCAGGCCGGGATCAAGAGACGGGCAGACTCAGACTGGCCTTGCGCCACGGGCCAACGGCCGCACCACGCCCCGCCCCGTCCGGCCCCGCCTTTCCTGGCCTGTCATGCCTCCAATCCATCCCCGGCCAATCCTCACGTCTGTCCGTCTGCGTCCAGACGCGCCGACGCTGGGCCATGCGGGGCGCGGGCAACGGACAGTCTGGGCCCGAGCTTGATGAACCAAGCGGACTGAGCGCCAGAGGCAGGCAGAGGCAGAGGCAGAGTGCCTAAGCCGCCTGCCGCCTGTCGCCTGCCGCCGCCGCCGCCGTCGGTCGAAGACACATGGCCAACCCACGCACCACACACCACACCACACCACGCAGCAACGCAAGCATGGCAGCAAAATGCAACGCAGCAAACTGCACCCACGCCCAACACACCCAAACGCCCACACGCACCACCACGCACTCGTGTGTAATGTCGACGCATATATAACTCGCCGGCATGTCGCCTCTTCCGGGCCTGGGAGCAGCCCCCCTGGAGGCCTCATTCTTCTCCCGCCGTGTTCCTGTCACAGACTCACGCGTGTCACGCAGGAAATCACGCGGCACGCCGACGCATTGCATACGTCGCTACCGTCCACTCGCCGATCTCGCCTGACCCTCGACGTCCCCCCAGGTGCGACATCAAGCATCGTGACTGCCCTGACCTCGTTGATCGCGTACGTCTCCACACCTTTGCACCGTTCGCACAGGGCGTGATTCGCACAGATTGCCCTGTCAGGCTCTGTCACCCATATTCATTGAAGTCATGACCGGAGACAAGCGCATTTTCATCTTGGGAGCCGGTGGTGAGTGTTGCAGGCCAAGACGCCCGCTCGCTTCCATGGGCAATGCAATCGCAGCATTCCAGGACGAGCCCGTGTGAACGTCGATCTTGCTTGATCTGTCGACGCAGTCCACGATAGACGCCGGCATCTCCAAATACCAGATTCCTGATTGTCGAAATCATTTTCTTGCGCCCTTGAATGACGCAGGGCGTAATGATTGCGAACATACGTCGGCCCAAAGGCCACCGCGGTACACTCGAGTCTGTAGCGCTGCCACTGTAGAAGCGAGCGCTGGCACAATCCTCGGCACATGCAATCTGGCGGCGAACGGGCCAGCCTGGCCGGGAGAATGAATGAGGCGAGCCCGGGTGGGTCACTGCCACTAGCCAGGGCGGCTGCTACGAGCAAGCGCGATGATGGCTCTTTTCAGGTGGTGGAAGAAGCACACCAATTCCATCAGAACCCTCCTCATGTCTCTGTGCCAACGCAAGGCATGCCATATCTCACATTTTGAACGGCCCGTTGAGACACCGAACACCTCCACGTCTGACCCCTCCACGTGCTCCTTTCGCGCCCCGAGTGAGAGTTCCACCGAAGCGCGAGCTTTCGGTGTCCGCTCCAACTCGAACGAATACAATACAGCGGCGGGGGCTGGCTGTTCGGCATGGACTGTCTTGGGACAAAGCGTTGCTGTCGCGTGGCCGCACCTCCTCTGCTGGCTAACATACTCGGAGTTGGGACTTGAGGCGGGCTGGCGCGTGCGTAACCTCCACTGCTGGAACGAAGCTTTGCGGGTATGCACACAAGACACGTAGAACTCGAAGATGACGCTTTCGAGGCACAAGCCAGAACTGAGTCGACTCTGAATGGAGCAGGGAACGATCTCGACTTCCGTGCCCTCGATGTGCATCCTAAGGTCACCCGCCATCAAGGGTCCTGCTGCTGCACCGCGTACGTCGACTTCGGATCCGACTGGGTCGCGCTCCACAGTACACGTACCACGACACGTGGTGGTCGAGGTGGGTGGGCGCGGGCGTCCTGCGACGCGGACGTAGACGTGGAAGTGAAGCCCCGGACTGGGATGTGCGCCTTTGTGCGCCTTGGAAAGGAGGAATTGACACGATCATTCCCGCCAGGAGAAAGCCGTACATCTTTCGAGGTCATTACTTCAGCTATTCAGTAGCCCCACTTCTTACATCTCACTCGCTCCGGTAGTCTGGCGCGGACTACTTTTGCGCTCGCGAACTACCCGACTCTTTGCGACGAAGCAAAGACTACGACTACCTGTTCGACAATACTCGGGACGGTCTCGCTCACTAGCATTTATCTGGATCATCACGCGGAGAAGAGGTCAGGGCGAGACCCAGCATCACTGCGTACCGTCCATCCCTTTTTGGAGACATCTATCCTTGAACCATGGTAAGTTGATGGGATAGACAGCGATGCGCCGCTACTACACTCGCTAATCATTACGTCTTCGCCCTGCCTACGGATGCTGCGCTCACCAGGAGCAACAAGCAAACGCACCGCCCGAGGCTCGGGCCATTGCCACCTTCCTCCGCAATTCGTCGCTGGTGCCACTGCGTAACGGCATATTGGGCGGCACTCGCCATCCGTACTTCCATGGCACTCGCGCCGTCGCTGCTCTGCAATCGCCTGCTTACCAGAAGCTCGCAGCCAAGAACAAGCCACCTCTCCCAATTCCCACAAATGACGAAGAGGCAGAGAAGATCCTTCACCAGATCATCCCCTTTGCATTCTTCCTGCGTGTAGAGCGTGGTAACAGAGTCGGTGGGCAAAAGCGCCCCGATGGTGGCACAACGGAGCGGCTGCGCGAGCTCAAGGTGGTGCAGTCGCAGATGTTCAAAAAGGACCTGGTGAGTGTGCTATTTAGGGACAGTAGCACGGGTTGGCCGTCCATGTGCTGATGTACGCAACTGCTGCTGCCCCTTCTTGCGCCCGTCTGTCCTCCAGCATTATGCTTGGTTCTACGAGGGCTCCCAGCTGCGCCTCCAGCTCATGGGCCTCGGAATGGTCGCTCTTCTCCTTGCCGGAGTCATGTTCCCCCTGTGGCCACCCATCATGCGCCAAGGTGTTTGGTACCTATCCATTGGCCTCCTTGGCCTTGTGGGCGCCTTCTTTGTCCTCGCCATCATTCGCCTCATTCTGTGGGGCCTGACGACGCTGGTGGGCAAGGGTTGGTGGTTGTTCCCGAACCTCTTTGCAGACGTGGGCTTTGTGAGTACAAGGGCATCTACCACCAGAGGCCTGCTTGAATCCGCTAATCCATGCTTTGATTTTGCTGACCCCCTACGTATCTCATGTCTTCCCATTTGTGCTCAATTCAGGTCGACTCGTTCATTCCAGTCTGGGAATGGGACGTGCCTCCTCCCCCAAAGAAGTCGAAAAAGGCCAAGTCAGGCGCCGTTGCGCCGCCTACCCAGGCAGCATCCTCAGAGACAAAGGCAACCCCCAATGGAGACAAAGCACACGCTAGCGAGGGGGCGCAGGGGGGCGCAGCCACTCGATCTGGCGGCGGCGGCCAGTCGGGGACAAGCACGCCTGCCACTAAGGAAAAGGCCAAGGAAGCGGTCAAGAAGGAGAGTGACAAGCTCGCAGAGCTGGACTAGGCGCTGGTGGATCAACTGGGGCCTTGTTCGTGCCCGAGTGACCATCGTCGCCGACTTGCAGCAATACTATGCATCATTTGCACATCCACTCCACCTTGAGTCATGAATTGAACCCTAGTTGCACCCGCACTTGTTCGCCGTTTGCCCCGCTGTAGTTGGTGTTGCAGCTCACTCACTGCTCACCTGCGCTTGTCCTCCTCCCTTGGCCTCGACGCGTGACGCGACGCGTGCTTTCAAATTGACGCGTTACTCCTAGAATTTGGACGCGTCGACCTGCTAAGACCACTAGTTTCCCTCCCCCTCCTTTCCTTTGTCTGCTGCTGAACCCGCCCCTTTGATCCTGCTCCACCCTTGCGAGCCCAATCGCCATTCACTCGTTACTTGAAAGTCCCGTCAACGCCAATATATCCTCGCTCTCAACAGCTAGCTTTCGCTCCTCTATACCCCGACTCGGCAAAATCATCCCCACTTCTCTTCGTTTCTTTTCCTCCTTGAACACTCAGCCCACTCGCTAATACTCAGGACACTGCTCCGCACAAGATACACAGTAGCGTTCCGCTCCAGTCGGTGATCAGTCATGTCTGCGACTCAGGTTGTTCGGACCTCATACACCAACCAGGTTTCTCCAGGTTCGCCATCTACTTCAAAGTTCCCAAAGTGAGTACAGAAAGCACGCCGTCTTCATACCGAGCTTTATGCTGAGAATCACTTCGCATCGACCCTTCCCAAAAAGAAGGCCGCAAGCATATTACGGAAACTTGGGCGAATCGTCGGGCACCAGGCGCTTCTTGCAGGCACACCGAGCGCCTACGAGTCTGGTGCCTCTTCTCTCACCACCCACATCGCCATTCGGTGCAGAAGAGAGCAACAAGACACCCAAAGGCCCCTCTCGCGACGATGAGGAAATGGATGACTCACCGCTTACCAGCGTACCCGACGAGGCTTCTCCTCGATTCGCAAGCGACGAGAAGACCGAGCCTCGTACAGCACCACCTCTAGCCCCTCGCCATTCTGGTATGGCACTGCCATCCTCCCCGCCTCCAACTTCTCCACCGCCGGCGTCATCGCCCATCTCGAGCGTCTTCGACGAGGGCTCGCCCCCTCGAAGCAAGCGCCAACGCACAGGGGGTACCTCCTTTGGTCCAGTCCACAGTTCAGCCTCACGCCTTTCCGAGTCTGAGAGTCCCGCCACGGCCTATGGGTCCAGCAGTATCGGCAAGTCGCAGGCAACCTCTCCATGCCACAAGAGCGCTACCGAAAGGGACGAGCGGCCTCGGTCGGAGGACGAATCTCCCAGCCTGCAGAGGTCGCGCAGAGCATTGGGTCAGCTTGTGCCAGCAGAGGGGGTGATCTCGCCCATTACGGTCAGTGATGACTCGCCGAGCGACGCCATTCTTCACCGGCAAGAGGCTTGCGAGGATGAAGAGGAGACGGTGCGCGTTGCAATGGGTACAATTGATATCGGTCGCGATCACGAGGCACGACAGAGGAACCTCGGCCCTTGTTCTGTGGGATCGCAATCATCTCCATGTGCTCAGCGAATCCCCGTCGAGACAGCGCAAGTCGTCGAGAAGGCACAGGCAGTGGTACGGCGGCGAAGTAGCAGGCTTCTTGATCGCGCCTCTCGCGAAATCGCCCAACGAGGTGAAACCCCGCCGCCCTCATCCGACGCCCTCTCAGCCCTCTTGACAGCAAGTCAATCGCGCCCTGACCCGCCCAAGAACCATCCGGGACGCAGCTTGCGGCATGCCAAGGAGCGAATTGCGGCTGACCCTGTCGTGCAACGAAAGGATGGATCTCTTGCGAAAGTCACCTCTCACCAGCTTCGACGAGGTAGCAGGGCCTCGCAACAGGAGAACAGCTCGCAAGACCAGCCCCAGCCGGAAGAAGAAGAAGACGTTGTTTTCGAAATGCTGCATGGCTTTTCGAGAGAGGCGCAGAGAAAGCATGGCGCCAAAATTTGTGACGGAGTCAGCCATCAGGACGATGACGAGGAGATGGAAGCGTTCTTCAACGACAAGCGCGGAGGGAACAAGACGGGCGATTCCGGGGGCGACGACTCACAAGGTGAGATGGCCCCCTCCGCCAAGGCAGGGGACCTCTCTGAATTCGAACGCAGGCACAGCGACTCTGCAGGCGAAAGCAGCAATGGCGGGAGTCCACGTCGAAGCCCGAGGCTCGCGCAGAAGTACCGTCTTACGATCCGGCCCTTACCAGAGAACAGCGGCTTTCTGTCGCGCAAGCGTGAGGAAGGCAGTCCCACGCGGGCACTCAAGTGTTTCCAGCCAGAAAACCCCAAGACGAGTCGAGTGCAGGACGTCGTACGGGATGCCTTTAGGCGGGAGAAGCTGCGGGGTTCCATCCGCAATGGGCAGGATAGGATCCGGCATGTCCTCGAGGTGGAGCTGAAGCGGGCTCGGGTATCCGAGGAGGCGCAGGGTAGGGCCAGGGCCGCGCTGGAACGGGCGCTGAAGCGCGAAATGACGATCGAGATGGCGCAGCGAGCCAAGGCCGAGGAGGAGCAGAAGAAGGCGGCTGCGTGGGCGAAGCTGCACAAGGCGCAGGAGCTCAAGGTCGCAGAGGCCGCTGCGAAGAAGAGGCAGAAAGACGAAGTGAGGAAGGCTGCAAAGGAGCAAGCGAGGCGAGAAGAGGAGGAAAAGGAAAAGGCAAGGGAGCAGGCTTGGGAAGCTCGTCAGAGGGACATTGAGGCTCGCAAGCAGCGAAATACTCGACAGACTGGCACCCAACGCAAAGTCAAGGCGTAGCAGCGCACTCATGGTCATTCGCGGCGCTAAACAAGTGTCCCGACCCGCATCAACATCCATCTTTTGCGAATTCCGGCCAATTATCTACACATCTTCATCCAGTCATCTCTCTATCCACCCAGCATGTCTCCTTTACGGGGCTCTCACCGCCGCATTCATGGTCCCTTGCTTCCATTGTTGTACATTACAATCGGCTCACTACAGCTGCGGCTGGATCCGCCGTCCTTCGATGACGATGATAATGAATAGACGTCCTCGAATGCGATGACTCAAAGTCTCCACCGCCTTGCTTCCACATCAGCGGATGCGGCATCACCGCTCGAACCCGGGGGCGGTACCTCGGTGAAGCCCGCCTGGAGACGTGTGATGGATACGTGGCCATTCATGATTGCCCCTGTCGTGTCATGGCATCCCAAAAGTGGAGAAGTAGATCACTGTCAGTAGGCTGAAGCCCCATTGCAGCGACAGCGCCGCAAAAAGACACTCACATGTGTCAGTGCCCACGACTTCTTGCCCCTGCGGCGCCATCATACCTGCCATTTGAGGCTGGAAGGTCAGGCGTGTTTGTGGCTGTGGAGCGGCATGCGGGAGGTAGGTGGGAGTGGAGGAGGAGCTCGACCGCTCCAGTGGGGACTCGCCGAACAACCTGGGGTAGGCATTCTTCCACATTGTTGTCCAGTATACCTGTGCGGGAATGGGGGCGTCAGACGAGCGTGTGGTGAAATAGATGGCCTACCTCTGCACTTACCTTTGGGTCCTTGAGCGTCCAGGCCAGGGGGACGTTGATCCTATTTGTGATGGAGCAGCATATACGCAAGCGAGCGCGGTTTCGTCAGCTCCCAACTTCTGCGGCTTGCTGCAGGGGGACCATGCCTTGACTTACCCATACACCCCAATGCTATCCTCCCAATTCGCATACAGTCGCTCGATGATGTCCACCGTCAACTTGTGCGCCAAAGCGACGAGTTGCGCTGGTGCCGATGGCGCTGGGTGCGGGGCCTGACTCTTCGCCGAGCTCGACCCCTGCTTCTCCTCGTCCTCAAGGGCAGCGCTCTGCGCCCGGTCTGCATCCCCCACGGCGCGATCCTGCTCGTCAAGCGTCTTTTGAATCGCAGCGGGAAGCTGCTGGAAGTGTCCGTACGAGACGGCAATGGACTTGATGCCCGATAAGGCCCCTGCGAGGGCGGCGCCAAGCGTGCCCGATGAGAGGCAGAAGGCGAGACCTGTATTGCGGCCGAAGTTTGGACCGGAGAGGACAATGTCGAAGGGCTTGCTTGACGGTAAATCCGGATTGATCAGTTCTTGGTTGTTGAGACCTACGGTAGTGCACGTCGTGGGGGACTGTTACGGCGATGTTGGTAGAGGGTCAATGTCAAACAACTTCCATAGAGAGGCGTCATGGAACTTCCCTCGACTTTACTCACGCCATCAATGAGCACCCATCTCGCCTCCTCCCCACCGGCATCATCCGCCGCTCTGGGAGTGCTCTCCCACACACCTTGCTCTCCAGGTGCAGCGCCCACCGACTGGCCCTTCTTTGGGTAATACCACCAAACGCCTACCTCTCCGGCAATGCTGAAAGCCATTGCACCCCAGGACTTTTGGCTCGAGGGGAGCACGACGCTCACGTCATGACCTCGGGCGCGCAGCTCGCGGTAGAAGCCGAGGACGTGCGGGGAAGAAGCCGAGGGAGGTCCGTCGTCGTTGACGAGGAGGATCCGCAAGGGCTTTGTTGCGGACATGGCGGGCAGTGCAAGTTCGTGGGTGCGGGCGGCGTGTCAAGAGTGGAGGGCGCAGGGCAGGTGCCAAAGGGCGCTTCAGGCTGGCTAGGCTAGTGGAGATGAGAGGTCCTCAAGGAGCGTTGTGTTAGACAAGACGACTTGGTCCAGGGCAATGGTAGTGGTATGAATGTGAACACAAGCATGTAGCCTTGCTTGCTTGCCTCCCACTGCCCCAAGGACGACGCTGCTGGGTGGTGAGGTTCCTTTGCGCGGCGCACACGCCACCCTTCCATCAATTGCTTCTGAAATATTTGTAACCGCTCCGCTTCTTCTTCTCCTTCTTCTCCTCTCCTCCCCGTCTTTTCCTTTGCGACGCGCTCCCTCTCCCTGCAAGTACTACGTCGCCATGTCAATCACACACGGCTTGTCCTTCAGGGCATTATCGGGCTGTGCCCGCGCCATCACCCCTCGCCCGACGGTAACGCCGTCACTGGCATCGACGTCCAACCTCGCGTCCCTCGCTGCTTCTTCGACGTCGAAATCCCGCTACCTCTCGCGCTCAAGTCGGCGTGCCGCTGCAGTCTCCAATGGAGAGGCTTCGCACATCATCGACGCTACACGCCAAGCGGACAGTAAAGACGGACGGACGCCCCTCCAAGTTCGCAGGGACCAGAATGCCAGGCCTCAGGACCGCAAGTCTGCGCTTGATGAGGCCAAGGAACGCAAGTTCAGGCAGTACGAAAAGTTGCTGAAGGCCAAAGCTGCAGAGTGAGTGGCAGGCTTGACCCCGCCGTATTCTAAATTGGCAGGCTTGCTGAATACACTCCGTCTGTTCCCTCCATTTCCGTCCGGGCGACGCACAGGGAGGGAGCTTCCTCGATAGAGGAATTGGCAGCAAAGAAGAAGGCGGAGCGCGAGGCCTCCCTCTCCTCTTCACTAGGTACCCCACCCGCCTCGGAAGGCAGCGAAACTCAAACAGAGAAGCGCGACAAGGAGCTCGCAGCTCGTATCCGGCAGCTGGCCGAGGCCGAGGCAAAGCGTAAGCTGGCATCGGGTGAGTTGACTGGGTCCGGAGGAGACAAGGGACCCATCAAGCCTCTTTCGTCGATTATGGATCTCTCAAAGCTAGACGGCGAGTCGGCAGAAAGCATCGGAAAGCTATGGACTGGCTACCACAGTATCAAGAAGAAGCTCTCTGCCGTCATCCCGACCGAGACGTACGTGCGCCTCCTCGAGACAGCAAAGCGCTATCCGCAATTCGTCCTGCCCCTTCCGAGGACCATTGTCGGTGCAGAGGATGGCGATAATCAGGCAGACAGCAGCGGTGTCGAGGCCGGCGAGCAGAAGCAGGGCTACGAGATCCAGTACATGGAGTGGGGATTCCTGCCCTCGCCCGAACCACAAGATGGCTCGCCCCGCATCCCTACTCCCACGACGGTGCTCTTCACGCCACTGGCAGAGTACAAGCTTCGACAGGAGTTTGCCCAGCCCCTCCTCGTCCTGACGCACTACACCGACTTGGCACACTCCAAGGGCGTCGTATTGATGCGCGGCGAGATCACATCGAGCGAGGAGCTCGAGGCTACCCCCACGGGCGTAGCCGCTGCCGAGGCGGCAAAAGCTAGGGGTGCGTCCGAGGAAGAGCAGAGGCGCCTCTTGGCGCCTGTGCAGGGTGGGGCTAGTCCTGGCGCCCAGCCAGGCCAGCAGATGAGCGAACAGGACGCGCAGCTCCTCGCAATGACGATGCAGCGCTTTTACCTGCCTGCAACGGGCAAGGGTTCCTCTGTTGGCGATAGCGATGCGCAGGCGAGCGAGAGGAAACAGCTGTTGAAGTCATTCCACGAGGACAAGGATGCTTTTAGCGTTCAGCGCCTCTGCGAGGCGGCATTTACATTTTAGAAGAGGTGCGCCGCATATATAGAAGATTTTGTACATCAAACATCATGCAACCATCGATGGTTACGAGATTGCTTGAAAGCGAATGTCTGAGCTCATGCTAGAAGGTCCCCGGTAGCAGCGAGTGGGCCTGCGCAATGTAACGATGAGGAAATTAGATTGAATGCTGTGTGTCCATGGGAAATACAAGAGGTACGACAGGAGGAAGCGACAGAATTCGAGAAGATGGCAGCTCCTCGTGGCACTACAGGTCCGCGAAGAAGTCTTGCCGGTCATAGTCTTCCTGGTGAGACCCGCCAGCCGAGAGCGCTGCCAGGAGTTTGGCTTGCTTCTTGGTTGGCGGTGGTGCGGGTGCGGGAGGCGGACTGTCGTCGGAGTCTGAGTCGTCCGATTCTTCTTCGGCATCATCTTCTGCGTCAGAGCCTGCGTCGTCGTCGTGGCCATCTTCCATATCGTCGTCTTCGTCGTCGTCGCCTCCGCCAGCACCTTCTCCCTCCTCCTCCTCCTCTTCTTCTTCGTCAGAGGGCGCGAGAGAACCCGACATTTTGAGGGCCAGCTGCTCAGCATCAACCTCTCCGCCCATCGCGGCATCGTCATCGCTCTCGTCGTCTTCTTCGTCGGAGCCATCGTCCAGAAGACTGCTAATGTCCGTCACTTTGACCTCGCTGCCATGACCACAGCTAACGAGCACACCCTCTCGTCTCTTCATCCTCTCCACGGGAAGACCCATGCCGTGATCTGCCACGACTCCCAAGAACTTGTGTGGAAGAATCTGGACGACGCGCACCAGACCATCGGAAGAGCCCGTGAGGACCGTGGTATCGTCCAGGGGAAGCAGCGCGTCAATGCTCTGCGGATGCCCGGGAATCCGGTCGACGTGGTCGAGGAGGCCCCGAGCGGGTGCCCAGAGGGAAAGCATACCCAGTTGGGTGCCCACAACGAGCTTCGTCCCTCTGAGAATGCAATGAGAGGTGGATGATGATTCAGCGATCCGTGATCATCGTTGCTGCCGCGCGTGTCTGCGGTACAAGACTCACCCTTTGACAGAGGTAATGCTCAGCAGCTCATCCTCTTGGTCTTCGCTAACCTCGACGCCCTTGAGCTTGTCATTGGACCCTGTGGCCTTGCTGCCTTTGCTGCCGCCAGCCCTGAAATCAATGACACTCAGGGATCCATCGCCACTGGTACACACCAATCTTTCCCTTCCGGGGGTCGGCGCGTCTGCCACTTCGGATTCGGACTCATCGTCGTCGCCTTCCTGTTGCTTCCGCTTGGCATCGCGTTTACGCTTCCTCTCCGCTAATTGCTTGGCTTCCTTTTCTCTGCGCTCCTTTTCCTCGCGTGAAAGCTTGGGCGGAATCAGATGTCGAGAGTAGTGGAAATCTGTAATCCAGTCAAAGTGATGGTCGTATGTCCGTACAGGCTCGACACTGCCGCTCGTCGAGCCAGCCCCGCTGCGCTTCATCTTCAGACGGCGGTCCCAGAGGTTGACCACGCCGTCATCATCTCCAGTCACGAGAAGATTTGAGTCCCCGGGAAGAGGTAGAAGACGCGAGGGCGCAGCGGCATGTGCATCGGGGTACACGTCGACGACTTGGCCTGTCTCGGTGTCGAGGTTGTAAATCGTCTTGTCTTTCGACAGACACCACAGGCGCGAGCCATCTGCAGGTTCGGAGGCCGAATTCGCAGGGCGGGGCGGCAGCAAAGGTGTCAGAAGCTCTGTGCGGGCCGAACAGGATTTGGCCCATACCATTGTCCCTGCCCTGTATGCATATCTGCAAGCGAAACTCACCCTCGTCGAACTCCACACCACGGCAACTCTTATTCTTGTATCTCGCGCTCCACTTCTTAGCATAGAGCTTGCCTTCCGTCCCTTTGCCTCTTCTCCGAGCACTGCTGCTCTGACTGCCCTCCGACTCGCACTCGCTCTCGCCGTCGTCGTCTCTGCTTGCTCTCCTCGGCTTCTTCACCTTGGCTTTGCCGCGACTTCCCGAGGCCTCGGCCCCTTCGCCTCGGCTTTCTCGCACAAAGGGAGCAATGTCGAGCAATTGAACTTTTCCCGAGATGAGGCCGGCTGCGAGAAGCTGCGGTCCCGAGTCGGAGGCGCCAACATTTGGATGAAGGGCCAAGTCCAGCGCGTCGGAGGAAAGCGGGATGTCCATGGTCGAAAGGGGGCGCAAACCAAGAAGTTGCGAAAGACTTCTTTGCGGGTTTCGGCGCGGAACCTCGGTATATAGATATGGCTTCAGCGGCCGTAATTCGACGGCCAGCCGCTCTCGCAATGCAACTTGTGGTGCTAATCTGACTGATGCATACGAAGATCCGCCTCTTCGGCAAGTCCAACATGCCATTTCACTGCCGCCGGGTGAGTCACGTGTCTCCACTCAGGTCTTCGGCTCCGACACCGGGCGTAATGCACGCACGCACGGAAGACGCGCCGCCGCCGCCGCCGCCGCCGCCGCCTCCACACGTCATTCGACGCAGCGATGGCGGTGGGCGTCGCTCGTCGTCGCGTCGCCCGTCGTTGCGTCGTCGCGTCGTGGTCTGTGCGGCTGGCTCAAGTAGGGTCCACCACGCTGCTGCGACCGATGCGGCTCAGAGTGCGGCGCTGACAAATGGCGTGTCGCCTGCGTCATGCGGGCTGGGGCAAGAGACGGATGAGGAGCTGAGACGGATCTGTTCAAGACCAGGGGTCAATCATGACCGGGGCAGGAGAGCAGCATGGAAGTCTGGTGGACACGGCGGAGGATTCATTGTGATTGCTGACATGACACTTGGCAGACGACGGACAAGGGACTGCCGCCCTTGCAAGAGGATGCCGTAAGTAGAAGGCCTGGGGTCATATATTGGCTGACTCCAGGCAACGAGCAAACAGGGACCGTCCAAACCCCAACACTCTCTTGCGAAGCATTCGTTGCAGCAGACCAAAGCTCTCTGACTATAACTTGCTGAGTCGGGATCCATCGTCTCGCCCGTTTGCTCTTGATGCATCGCACCCTCCACGGCATCCCTTCCATTCTGACGACGTCGTACGCATCGCAACCGCTTCGACTGGCCGCAACCAAGCACTTGCTTCCCTCCTCCTACCCACGTTTCACAACAGCAGCCGCCTCATTCCACTCCACCACCCACGCAAAGATGGCCCAGAGAATCAAGCTAGCAGCAGCCAACGAGCTTCCCAAGCTTGGGGAGAAGAAGGACTTTGTTGCCTTTGGAGAAGGCGATGATGCACTCAAAATCTTGCTCAGCAACGTCTCTGGCAAAATCTATGCTACTTCCGCAAAGTGGTAAGTCGTGCGCGCTAATCTACCTGAAAGCCTGCACCATGCCAAGCACTGTGCTTTGCCCCAGTATCTCCTTTGATCTCACACATCTTCTCTTGGCGGCTCTACTCGCAGTACCCACTACGGAGCACCCCTTGCTAATGGCATTCTGACCAAGGAGGGCCGCCTCGTCTGCCCCTGGCATGCCGCAGCATTCTGCGCCAAGACGGGTGACATCGAAGATGCACCCGCACTCGACTCCCTCTTGACCTTCCCCGTCGAGATTGACCAGCAGTCGGGAGATCTCTACGTCGAAGCTGACCCAGAGAAACTCAAGGGAAAGCCGGGACGGCCCGTTTCCTGCTCCAGCGCCGTCCAAGAGGGTGGACAGGGACTCGTCATCGTCGGTGGTGGCTCCGCTGCTATCCATCTCGTCGAGTCTGCTCGCAAGAGTGGCTTCGCCGGTCGCATCACCATTCTCAGTGCCGAGCCGTACGCGCCCCTTGATCGAACCAAGCTCTCCAAGGGTCTCGTCGGTGACGCTTCTGCCGTCATCTGGCGCTCGCCATCTCACCTGCAAAAGGTGCTCAAGGTCGACCTCAGGCATTCGACGCCGGTGGAAAGCGTGTCCGTTGCCGACTCCAGCGTCAAGCTCCAGTCTGGCGAGTCAATTCCATTCGACTACCTCGTTCTGGCCACTGGTGGCACCCCCAAGCGTCTGCCGGTGCCAGGCGCCAAGGAGGGAGAACTCAAGAACGTCCACGTCCTTCGCGGCGTAGACCACGTCTCTGAGATCCTCTCCGCCCTTGGTGACAAGCAAGACAAAGACGTCGTCGTCATCGGCTCCAGCTTTATCGGCATGGAGGCTGCCATTGCTATGGCCGGACAGAAGAAGGCCAAGTCCGTCTCCGTCGTCGGCATGGAAGGAGTTCCCCTGGAGAATGTACTTGGTGCAGAGGTAGGCAAGGGCATTCAAGCCGCTCAGCAGAAGAATAATGGCCTGAAGTTCTACATGAAGGCCGGTGTCCAAAGCCTCGAAGGCGGAAGCGATGGATCCGTCTCCGCGGTCAAGATCAAGGACGCTCAAGGCCAAGAAGTGTCGCTCAAAGCCGACGTCGTCCTTCTCGGCGTCGGCGTGGGACCTGCCACAGAGTACCTCAAGAACTCCAAGGGCTTCCCCGAGCTTCAAAAGGACGGCTCCGTCCTCGTCGACTCGGCAATGCGAGTCGCCAACCTGTCCACTGGCGGCGCCAACATCTTTGCCGCAGGAGACATCGCCACCTTCCCATCCTTTGACGGTTCCAGCACGATTCGCATCGAGCACTGGAACGTTGCGGGCAACCAGGGCCGTGCCATCGGAGAGACTGTCGCGGCTCTCGAGCGCGGAGACGCCAGTGCTGGGCATCGTTTCGAGAAGCTCCCTACGTTCTGGAGTGCGATGGGTGGACAGCTGCGTTACGTCTCGGACGGTAACCCCGGAAAGCACGATGCGATCCACGTAGACGGAGATCCAGCAGAGGGCAAGTTCGTCGCATACTATGCGCGTGGCGGCAAAGTCGCGGCGCTGGCATCCATGGGAAGGGACCCCATCATGGTGCATTCCGCGGAGCTCATGAAAATCGGGAAGATGCCTTCCTTTGAGGAAGTCTCCAAGGGCGGCAAAGACCCGCTCAAGGTTTCGCTTGTCCAGTAGGAATTCGCGCCCCACGCTCCCACCGCTGGGGCAACCCCTGATGCAGCCCTCTTGGACATGAAGACGCGCCTTTGAGAACGTCCTTGAGAGACGACCACGCTCCCCTGACTCTATGAACCACCATTTATTGTGAAGCGACGGCTTCGAGCTATGTCACCGATGTTAATGTAGAAACCTATAAGTCTGGTTGATGCGTACGTACTTGTCTCGGTGTGTGCTGCCTGCTTGTCATGTTTGCTGCGCGGGTTGCAAGTCGTTGTTGGCTAAGTGGCGCCGGGGCTTGTAGCTCTGATTTGGTAAGCTTATGCTCACCCCGACTCGATCGTCACGTCAGGATCAAAAAGGCAAAGAAAGGGCAGACTGGCTAGTATTACAAGGGAAATTTCGAAAAAGAAGAGAAAGAGAAGAAAAGAGGCGAGAAGAGGAGTTTGGCGAATAGGAAGAGCAAGCTGCGCTGCGATGAGCGATGCGCCTTTTGATGCAGATCATGCTCCAATCAATGCGCCGAGAGGGAAAAGAAGAGGTGTCGACGGGTGAGGTGACACAAGTAGGTAAGGGGGCGGGCATGTGGCCTGGCAGCATAATCTTTGGTGGACGTTGCAGGGCCAAAGAGTCAACCCGAAGCGGTGGAAAGATGGAGCGGAGTAGAGGAAGACAGCGGCGCCCAGGGCAGCTGCCGACTTCTTGGCGCGAGGCCATTTGCTAGCGCCAAACAATGCAGTCGCCCTGCAGTGCGAGCCACGCATACACTGTTGCCGCCTACAGCCGTATGCCTCCTTGATGACTTGTTTCACCGCGCATGCGCACAAATTCTTCCCGTAAGCCAGTTGCAGCACGACCAAGGCAGCTCGTCACTTCTTAGGCCTCGGGGGCGGGAGCGGGAGCGGCCTCACCCTCAGTCTGACCCTGCTGCGACTCAAAGTCGCGGAGAACCTGGAGGGCCTCGGCAACCTTGCCGTCCAGGGCCTCGTTGTCCTCGAGGACGTGGAGAAGCTCGGAGACGGGCAACTCGAGGATCATACCAGTGAGCTTGCCAGCCAGGTCGGGGTGAGTGGCAGCAATCTTGGGGTAGATGGCCTCACCGAGCATCTGCTTCTGCTCCTCGGGACCAGCGTTAGCCAGGGCGGCAGCAGTGAGAGCTGGCTGGGCAGGGGGGAAGCTCTGCTGCTGGCGGGCGCCAGGGCCACGAGCGCCAGCAGGTAAGCCGCGGCCAGGGAGAGCCTGACCAGGGCGAGGTGCGCCGTTGACGGGAGGGCGAGCTGCACCTGCCTGGGGAGGCACGCCGGGAGCACCACGGGGAGGGCGGGGTGGGCGGTAGCCGGCAGGTGGGACCATGCCAGCGGGGAACTGACCGTAGGGAGCACCCATGGGCATGGCTTGGGGGAGCATGCCGCCTGGTGCGGGGTATCGGGGGCGCTGACCGACCATGCCAGCCTGGGCAGGGAAGCCAGGCTGGGGGAAGTACATGGGCTGGCCAGGGTAGCCAGCGGGAACGCCGGCGGCAGCAGCCTGCTGCTGCAATCGAATCTGGTTCTGCTGCATAATCTGAGCCTCGAGCTGCTGGCGACGGTCCTCCTTGCGCTGGGCGAGAGCAACGTAAAGGGGCTTGTTGTCGAGCATCTTGCCGTTCATCTCGGCGACGGCCTTGTTGGCCTCGTCGGGGGCAGAGTAGCATACGAAGCCGAAGCCGCGAGAGACTCCAGAGGGCGTGCGCATAATCTTGCACGAGGTAATGGTGCCAAAGGGAGCAAACTCCTCACGCAGCTGCTCGTCGTCAAAGTCCTCGGGGATGTTCTTGAGGTACAAGTTGACGCCCTGGAACTTGGAGAGCTTCTCGTTCTTGGCGGCCTCGTAGGCACGACGGAGCTCAGCCTCGCGCTCGCTCTTCTTCTGGGCGCGAGCAACAAAGAGGCGCTGACCGTGGAAGTCCGAGTCGTGGAGCTCGTCGACGGCCTTTTGAGCCTGGTCGTGGTTCTCAAAGTTGACGAAACCGAAGCCGCGGCTCTTGCTCTCGTCGTCGACGGAAAGGACGCAAGAGGTGACGGCACCGTACTTGGTGAAGAGCTCCTCGAACTGGGTCTGGGTCACCTCGGGGTTGACATTCTTGCAGTAGACGTTGGTGAAGCGGGCACGGGCTTCCTCAATCTTCTGGAGACGCTCCTTCTTGGGGACGTGGTGTCCGACAAAGACCTTCTTGTCGTTCAGCAGCATGCCGTTGACGTGCTGGATGGCCTGCTCAGCGGCCTCGCCGGTCTCGTAGTGGACGAAACCGTAGCCGAGGGAGCCATTCTCGCCCATGGCGACCTTGCAGGAGAGAATGTTGCCAAAGGCGGCAAAGGTGTCGTGCAGGGCCTTGTTGTCAATAGCCTCGTCGAGGTTCTTGATGAAGATGTTGCCCTGACCGGTGCGTCGAAGGGCGGGGTCACGCTGGGACCACATGATACGGCAGGGACGACCGCGGATGACCGAGTAGTTGAGCTGCTCCAGAGCCCTCTCGCCGTCGGCAGAGTTGATGAAGTTGACGTAGGCGTAGCCCAGGGATCGACGGGTGACGGCGTCGCGGCAGACACGAATCGAGGCAACGGGGCCGATCATGCTGAAGATCTCAAAGAGCATGGCCTCGGTGACGGTAGGGTCGAGCTCACCGACGTAGAGGGAGGTGTTCTGGCTCTGCTGGTTGCTTGAGCTGTTGTTGCTCGCGCCATTGGTTGCCTGGGCGGGGGCAGCAGCAGACTGAGCCTCGGCAGTCTGCTCAGCAGAAGCGTTGGCTGGCTGCTCGGCAGCAGCATTGTTGGAGGGGAGCTCCTTGGGGGCGGCAGCTGGGGAGGTAGCAGCAGACATTTTTGTTCGATTTTTTTTCGGGGTGGTGAAAAGAAGAAAAGGGGGGAAAGGCTGTTCGAGGCGAGGGAAGGGAGTGCAGAAAGTGTCAGCTGAGTCGTGCTCGTGTTCTTGCCGCCAGGGCAAACGAAACCGCTATTTTTCAGGTACGCGCAGACGGGCGCCCCAACTCACGTTGTTTCTGAAGGAAGACCTAGAGACACAAGTTGTATACGAAAGACGACGAACGTTTGGGGTGAGGGAAACGCTTGTTGGTGCCCTTTGGGTTTTGTGTGTTTTTAACGATTTTTTTGGTGTTTCTGTTTGGTGCGAGCGGCAGGAGAACAAGTGGGCAAGCGTCAGTCCCTCTGGCAAGAAAAAAGCATGAAGACTGTGGACTTGCAAGTCGCACCTTTTTATGGAGATTGTATAAGCTCTCAAAGGAGTATGAATCCTCGAGTAGCCGTGTACGGAAAAGTGATGGGGTTTTTGGATTTTTTGAGAGGAAAAAGAAGGAAGGAGGGTGAAGGAACAGGCAGACGAGGAGCACAAGTGCTACACTGTACGCGCTCCACGCTCTGCGACTGCAAAGGCTGCTTTGCCCTGTGGCCCTCGGAGGCGCCGCCCGCCGCCGCCCGTGTGTGGTGTGGGTGTCTGTGTTTTTTTTTGCGGCTGGCTGCCAGAAAACTGCCCTTCGACGCCACGCGGGCGGCGCATCCGTCCTTGGCCAAGGGCGGGGCGCAGCCACTTCGGCCGAGATGCCATCCGCCCCGCGGTTGGACGCTTTCCAGCCTGGTCGTGTGGGCGGGGCAGGGCAGGGCTCAAGAACAATCGAGGGTCTTGAACCACACACAGCCGCTCATTCGCTTCGACGGGCCTGACCATGGCTGCCGTCGAGAACATCGTCGACTTTGGTAAAGTGATCATGGTAAATACATTACTCAACTGCGCATAGCAACAAAAGGAAAAAGGACAGTGTGTCAAGGATGGTCGTTACAATGGAGACGAAGTTCGTCAAAGCTCGTGTCTACCCGACAGCCGCCCCGCAGCCGCCAACCTCTCAGAATGCACCCGTGCATAGACGCCCACCACCCAGCTCCTCCCGGCGCACCTCGTCGCGCTCCTTGGCAGCCTGTACCCAACCTCGATTCTTGTGGATTCGCTCTTCCTCCTGCTGCAACATGCGCTTGATCGCATCCACAACTGATTTTGACGGCAAAGTCGTTCCTTCCCCTTCTGCCGATGTCACATCTGTGCTCGCCAAGCCAGCGCTGAATGCTGAAGCGACCGTCGTGATGCCCTTGTACACGTCCTCGATGGGGTAGAGGACACGGACCATGCGGTCAGTCGCTACCAGCTGCTTCTTTGCCGCCCGCTTCCCAGCAGGCGACACCTTGCTGCTCGCCGTGACGGATGCAGATGCAATCATGTGCACCGACATTGTAGTGGGCGTCGACGCAGACTGCTCGCTGCTCGCAGCAGAGGATGCCAAAGTCGACGGTGGGGAGCCACCTGCTTCCACACCCGCGTCAAGAGTGAGGATTCCCTGCACCTCGAGCAATTCAAACACTTCCAACACCTCGGAGCTCTCCAGGGCAGTGAAGCTCCCCTCATTGCCGAGCATCGCAGTGTACGTAGACTCCACGTCGGCGACTTGGACCCCATCAATGCATGACGACGCCTTTTTGCTTCCGCCAGAACCAAGCACAGGCATACCTGCGTCGCGCCGCTTCTTTGCCACAATGTAAGCCGCTAGCATCAACTTGGGCTGAAGCCCCAGCTGGCGAATCTTGCCCAAGTTTGGACTACCCAACACCACGGACAGCACCTTGATGATGTGCTGAGGCGTGACTTTGGGTGCCGAAGTTGGCGTGAGGTGGCACAGTAGCTTGCTCGCCTCAGTGTTGGTACCGGTCCCAGTGGCGGTGCAGTTGGCCAGAGCCTGCCTTCGTTGCTCGATTTCCACGAGCTCAATCGACAGCCTGGCAGCGTCGAGCGCCTTGCGAAGGTCACCGGTGGCGGCGGCAATCTTCTTGGCCGTGAGCTCAAGCGCTGCTGGCGCAAAAAGCGCCGAAGCAGGGCTGGGCCTGTCTGTCTCCGCAATGGACTTGTCCTCTTCTTCCCCGTCGTAGCGGGAGCGCAAGCAACTCAAGCGCGCCTTGATCACCTCGATGATCTCGGCGCTCTCAAAGGGACGGAAGCTCATCAGAGCTGGGGCCGCCCCTTTGCTCGCTAGCAGCGGAACAAAGCGTTCCGTCAAGTCGAGCGAATTGGCAATGCCAACAAGGCTGCATCGTGGTCCTTGTGAGGCCCACGCAAAGAGCCGGTACAGAATGTTCTGATGCGCTCGGGACTTGAGCAAGTGGTCAATCTCGTCAAGGACCACGAGGCTGTTGGGTGTGAGGTCACGTGTAGATACGTTGTCAGTCTCGCGCGAACCGAGAGCGGGTATCCAAGGGCTTCTGAGCACTCACGTCTGTTTTGTCTGATCATGGTTGAGCTGATTTATCCGCTTTTCAGCCTCGGCCTCGATGTGGCTGCTGCTGGCTCCCTTGATTTCCTGACCCAGTGCATTCATGACCATGACAAAGATCTGGCGCGGATTTTCAATGGCCATGCAGTTGATGAAGGCGACTCGAGGAGTCTTTGTCTGGACGTGTGTCGAGTTCAAAATGTCCGCGAGAACGGATCGCACGAGGGCCGTCTTGCCCGTCCCAGGCAGTCCGCAGATGTACAGACTACCCGATGCTGTGTCCCCGTCGAGGACATCGGTCATGTCAGCCTTGTCGTCGGATCCAAACAGCCCAAAACGCTGGGACAAGAATGCCTGGATGGCACGGCGCTCTGGCGCGCGGCCGACGACTTGGGTTTCCAGATGGTCGACTCCTGATGCAAGTCTTGTGGACTGCTGAGTTAATGGGCCGACGTCGAGCGATGCTGCAGAGGCATCAACAGCAGTCCCTGCCGAGTAGCGCAAGAGAGCTCTCGCGTGGGCATACACGTTGCTGTACAGAGTTGGTCGAGACGGACCAGGGGGAGGGTCGTCGATGGCCTTCTCGCTGCCGAGGCGGCAAGACAGACCAGTGGAAAGTTCCGGGCTGGTCGCTCTGGAAGTCAGGTCAGTGTCACCGCTGCACAAGCTGGCGCTGTCAAAGATGGAGCTGACAGCAGTACTAGTCGAACCCTGACTTGAAAAGTAAGACTCGGCGTCGTCACTCTGGGCACTGACGCTGGTCGATGTCGATCTGGATGGTACATCGAGGCGAAGGCGGGACATGGGTGTCGCTCTGACATCGAAGTCCAGGTCAGGCCTTTGGCGTTTGCGAGACGTGGGAGTCGACGGTATGCTCTGAGGAGAGTGAACAGGGCGTGCAGAAGGGCGACGACGGGGGGTAGTGTCCGGCCTAGCTGCTGCTGGAATGGGAAGAAAACAGGCGAGTTTGGTCAGAACCAAGGTGACGTGCGAGGAATTATATCGTATCGTTGCAACACTTACCAGCATCACCTGCGTTGCTCCTTCGAGAAGACGTTGTACGCGTCATGGATCGAAGACTAGGTGTCGAAGATCCGGTACTGATGGAGCTGCCCGAAGACGAGGGCTGTCGTGCATTGATGGTAGAGCTGCTGGAAGAGGAAGGCCGACGTGTAGTGATGGACGATCTCCCGCGAGTGCGACGAGCAATCTCTTCATTCTGAGCGTCTTGTGCCTCGGCCATGAGAATCGCCTCGCTAACTCGACGCAATGGTGCGATGTTCTCCTTGTTGCTGTCATCCCGTACATCCCGAGGGTCCGCGTCAGATTGGCATCCACCAAAGCGGGAAGAGGAAGGAGGTCTTTCGTCGTCCGATGAGTCCGAGTCTTGGCCGGTTCCGGTTGATTTCCGTTGTCTTCGAGGGCCGAGGGAGGTTCGACGCTGCGAGACTTGACTGCGAGTCGAGATGGAAGAGGAAGACTTTGCGCCCTTGGTGCTCCGAGACGAGTCCGAGAGCGAAGGCGTCGAGCCAACGACTGTATCGGCCAGGAAGGCCGGAGAAGAAGCGATGCGTTTGAAAGTAGCACGCTTCTGGATGCCTTCAGTGCCAGCGGGAGCTGCCTTTTGGCTTGGGTATCTCTCCTTGTCATTTGCATCGCTCGGCTTGTGCAAGAGCGACTGATGGGTGGTGGACCGTGTGAGCCTTTGTTTGAGGGCAAAGGCGTTTTCCGAATCTTCGACTTCATCCGCCGACACGGTCGCCTCGGCAGCCTGTTGGCGAGCACGAGTCAGAGGCATGATGGTGAGTCTGGCTGATCGGTTGTTGTGACTTGGGTGTACGGCGGATGAAGTCGGACCGAGAGCGGCGAGGCCGGCCTGCGATTGGATTGCAATCGGCTTGGTGGCCGTGGAGCTCTTGCGTCAAGGTAGAGCCTCGAGTGAGAGGATTTCGCAAGAAGGGAGTGACTTGGGAGATGTGGCCTCTGAACGAAAAGAAAGGCCAAGAGAGATAAATTGATGCTCTTGTACGTCGAGGCTTGTGACCCTTTGACCAGGCCTCCGAGTGACAGCCTACTAACGCTGCTATTGCCTAGTTGAGCGTCTGGCGCCTGACCCTTCCTGGCGCCTTCTCTCTCTCGCCTGGCCTGACACCCTCGCCTGGGCACCACGGCTCAAGACACGACGCGCTCATTTCACCGTCGCGTAAAGTACCGCGGAGCGCGTGCGTGAGTGGCCTGCGCGCTGCCCTCGGTCTCGGTCAGGTACGCCCGTCGTGTCAACTGCCCGGCCTCGGCAGCACCGACCCCGACCAAGGAGGATGGTGACAGTCGGCGCCAACTTCAGGCGCACTGACGCACTGACACCATTCGCAGTGTCCGACCGCCAAATTGGCCCCAGCCCCGCCCGCCACCGACCGAGGTACATGCCAACCCCTTGTAAGGTCTCACACCGGGGCAGACCCCCTGAGAGCTCACTCCGTATATATAAACATGGAGAGCGAACATCCATCGCACAGACTCAGCACTGCTCCGCGGTGAGGCGTCTTCTCATCCTGATCCTTTGTAGGGACTTCTGCGCCGGAGAGGGAGACAAACCATTTGGGAAAGCTACCTGTCCCGCCCGCCCTCCACGCTCACTCCGCAACGAACGCAGCGCCGATTCGACCGACCTGAATGCCAGCCTACAACAAACGCAACACTGGCATCGTCACACAGCGCCAGATGCCCTCGCAATTCCGACCGCTTGAACTGAAAGCATGCAGCAAGCGCAGCCGACTCAACCCAACCCAACCCAACCCGACCACATTGCAGCGCAGCGCGCCTGCACCCCGACGCACGCGTGAGCTGCCCGCGTCGAGACGCGAGCCATTTCCCGCCCTTTGCGGAGGCCTGGCTGGCTGCACTGTCTGGGACGTATAAATGGAATCCGTAGAGAGCTGTCTTATGAAGCAGATCGCTCATTCCATTGAGGAGGTTCGTCCACACCTCCTCGCCCAACCCTTGCCCCCTTCTGCAAACCTTGTTTCATACGCCGAGACGTCTCCACACTGTCCCGGTCCCTGACGCGAACGCACACGTCGGAAGAACCGTAGCGAGAAATTGACGCGTCGCGTGTTCGTCCCTCGCACGGACCAGCGCTTTTTCGCGCGTGCGAGGGGATATCACGTGATGCGCCTCTTGCGACGACCAGCGATCTAGCTTCTTCCAAGCGTATGAATATCATTGCAAGATGCACAAAACAGCCATCGCGACGAATAGGGGGCAGTGGGAGGTATGTGAGCTCGTGAAAGAGGCGTTTGGGGTCATCATCGAAAGGCGTGGGCGGGAAGAAAGAGAAAAAAGTTGCCACGCAGGCAAAAGTCGGGGCGTCGCCAAAGGGCACGCTCGCAGAGAATCATCACCTACAAAACACACACGCCAACCCTCGCTCAGAACCACTTCCTACTCCTCCAACCCAACAATTCCAAGAAGCTCTTTGCTAGTCCACCAATCGTCCGCACCTCGGCCCTCACTGGCTTGCCCAGCAGCGTCACCTTCCATGCAATCTCTCCGTCGACGAAGAGGCGCAACGTCACCTTGGGATCAGTGCTGCGCCTCGTGTCGACTTCAAATTCGCTCCACTTGAAGTTTCCGTCTGGAATGTACTTCAGCAGCTTCTCTTGGCCTGCCGGACCGCGCCCGTGCTCTTGCGAAAGCGTCCGCACGGGTAGGTAGAACATGTTGAGAGGCGAAGTGCTGAACTCGGTCACCGGGTACATCTCTGGACGCTCGCTCGACAAGGCACGCAAGCCCGTTGCAGCGAATTCGTGTCGGTCGCCAGACAGGATGATAACATTCGGGATGTACTGACGGGGACAATATCATCAACGCAATCAGTGGTCAGCCAAAGCACAATGGTGCCCGCGCACGCTCGCGCACCCGCGACGCCGCGACGCCGCGACTCACCTGCATGACTTCCAGCAGAGCCTCCCTCTCTGCGAGGTAGGCAGCCCAGGAGTCCTTCTTGCCGTCAACATCCCAAGGGCCACCCCAAAGACTCATAAAGGGTACGCTCGACACGATGAACTTGAACGTCGCAGTCGAATTTACAGCGCCGAGCCAGCGGAATAGCGCATCCTTTTGCTGCTGACCCAGCATCGTCTTGTCCGGCTCACCCGAGACGGGCTCTTCGTCCTCCCCATCGAGCGGGAAACCCTTGGAAGGCTGACGGTGGCGGCGGGTGTCCATGACAAAGAAGGCAGTCTCGCTGCCGTACCGGAAGGTGTAGTAATTCTCCCCGTGCTCTAACGATTCGGGATTCGCGCTGCCGACGTATTCCTTCCATGCAGAGTTGGCGACGGGGAACTCCTTGATGACAGCATCGTTTTCATCTAGGCCAGACCAGTTGTTGACTACCTCGTGGTCATCGTAGATGCCAATCATCGGAATAGCCTCGTAGACGCGGCGGAAAGACGGCGACGCAAAGAGGTTGCGGTACAGCTTGCGGTATCCCGAGAGAACCGCACCTGCAAAGCGCGGCACGTCTGCATAGATGAGGTCACCGAGCTGCAGGAAAAACTTGACGTTCGTCTCTTTTTTGCCCCGGATGTATTGCTCATACATCAAGTCAAAGCCGATAATCCTGTTGCGGCGAGCCCAGGGATCCGTCTCATCGCTCAGTTTGGCTGCAACGCTGGAGTTGGCGAACAGTTGAGGAGAAACTTGTGCCGGTGTTGGAAGGAGCTGCAAGAGCCACGACCAGAGGGAGAATTGCGAAGGAGAGTAGGGGAAAGCGGGCTTGACGCAGGACGATGTCACGAATTTAAAGCTGCAGAAAGGCGTCAACCAGTGATGACGTCAGCGACCTGAGCACCATCCTCTTCCTCGATGTCCTGCTACGGGAAAAAAACTCACTGGTTCGGATCGTCGACTGGCACCAGCTCTCCATCCTCGTCTTCTACATCCAAGGCTGGCGCGACGGAGAGGCCTCCAAGGCCTTGCCCCGTACGCGGGTCGGGCCAGGTGCGGAACTTACCGCCTACAAAGTTTCGCTCGGAGCCCGAAAGAAGGCTATCAGCGTTCTCATTGTTCATCGAGAATGTGAACGTCTGCTCAAATTCGATGAGACGGTGAGGAGAGACAAAGGTGTTATTGTGTCCCCACGCGAGGCGGTACTCGTACTCGGTGTTGGGCCATAGGTTATTGAGAGTGACCGAAGACGTCCAGTCCGTCTCGGGGTCCAGAGGAATGAGTGGTCCGCGCTCCCACCTGTTGCTTCCCCCCAGCAAGGAGCGGCCGCCTTCGATGGGCGAGACAATCTCGCGGTAGACGAGGCGGAACGGCTTTTCTACTCGCTGCATGCCATCACGAAGGATGCCGCTGCCCTGAACATCTTCCTCCAGCCCTTCAAAGAGTGGGATGGGTTCCGGCCAGCGAAGATGGACCTTGGCATGTGTGGGTCCGATGTCGCCAACGCGATGGAAAATCAAGTTGTGCTCGTAGTGAGAAGGGAAGAGGTATGGTGACGCATACGAGTCGATGAAAAAGGCAAAGACGAGAGTGTGCAATGCGAGGTTGAGAAGGTTTGTCCGCTTCGAAGCGATGGAGAGACCCGTGACGAGTGCGGCAATCTTGGCGAGGAGCGAAGAAGACGGCTTCTGAGCAAGGTGGGAAGATGTAATGGCTGATACGCCCTCGGCGTCGTGTCGGTTACCGACCTGTTCGCCAATGGCAGACTCTGAGACCTTGACGTCGGATGCAATCTGGTGAAGATTAGACGCAGCAGAAGCATTCTCCCAAGAGCGAATGAGCCGTCGAACGCTACGGTCCTTGATCAACCACACGAGCACGTAGATGCCATATGCTACGGGCACAAGAGGCCACGCAAGTTTTGTTGGGATCCAGCGGAGGAAAATGAATGCGCCGAGTCGAAGTAGCAAGGATGCTAAGAACTGCAGCACGTCGAAGATAGACCGCGAAAGCGACGAGTTGGCCGCTTGAGAGATGGGTTGGGCTGCCGTGCCATTCTGCCCGCCCTTGGACTTTCTTTTTGCCTTTTTGCCGACTGCGTCTGGCATAAGAGCGACGTCGGGCCTGGATGTCGGAGCTGCTGATGGGTTGGCGGACTGTGATTTCGCCATTCGGGGCGTCGTGAATTGGGCTGAGCTTGACTTGCCAGAGAGAGGTACAAGAATGATTCAGATGTCGGGGCAAGGAAGCGTCGAGTGTATTGCCTTAAAATCAGCGCTGATTCCGCAATTCCTTCAATGCATCCAGTTGGCTCGACGCGCCCGCCCACGCGTGACTTGAGACTTTGACTAGCGCCTGTTGCACGCGTGTGTGTTGATTGGAGGCTGGTTACATAATCGAGACCCACGCGGAGACAGGCAGGAGTGGCTCGTACGGCTACGATTGTAAGCTGAAGATGCTCAACAAGAATGGCCACATGCTATACAGGGTGCACTAAGGACAAGCAAGTGGCGATGCATATAGACGAGGGCAGAGAGGCGTTTGAACATTACAACATGCGAGAAAGAAAAGAACAAGGCCGTCTGACGTGACTGTAATTTCTAATCATGGCGCGGAAATGAGCTGGCCTCACGTACCGCGGGCGTCGGGTTGAGTCTCCAGAATCCCATCGAGACGGCTCAGCAAGGTGTCGAGCTTGCTCTCCAGACCATCGGCAGCTTCATCCGCCGCTTCCAATTGGGCAAGAAGGTTTTGTATGTCCTCGACAGACTCGGCGCCGTCTTCACCCTCTTCCTGCCCCTCTTCTTCTTCTTCGCCTTCTTCTTCCGCCTGGCCCGCCGGAGCCGGTGTACCGTTGGGTTGTGAGGGAACTGCTCCGTTCAGCTTGTTGGGCTGCCCTCCATCTGACCGAGTTCCAGGCACGGCGGCAAGCACGGGTTCCACAAGCGAGCGGTGCTCTTCTTGAAGCGAATTAAGCATCGAAAGCATGTCCGAGCCTTCGCGGTTGAGTTGGGCCGCACGACTTTGGTCACCTTCATGGGTCGCACTGTCGCGCTCGACGCCAGCAGCTTCACCAGGCCCACTCGTAGTCGATGGGTCCGAATCTACCGGCGGCATTGGAATTGGTTCTGCCACCTCGACGATTGGTGTCGGCAGCTGATGAGGCGAAGGAAGCATGCTCGTCTGGGGCGTGGGCGCTTCTTCGTCTCGTCCTGCAGAGGCCGCCACTGGCGAGTTGACGGAAGATGCTATGCTGTTAGACACTGCAGATGACGAAGAAATTCCCCGCCCTGGGATTGCAATTGGGTCGTCCAGATGCTTGATCCACGCTCCGATGGCGCCCAAGTAGCCCTCGTGCCGGAGGAAAAAGGCGCGCTTTGTTCCCTTGCTCCAGAACCGGATCGCATAGCTCAATGTGGAGATGGTCGCTTGATGACCGCGGATGAAGCACCCGCCGAAGTAAATCCGGTCCAAGTCGTACTTCTCCGCCGTCATGTAAGCAATCTGGCCAATGTTGTTCGAGACAGCATAAAGCAGGGACTTGCAGATGTCTTCTGGGCGGAACTTCTTTTTACGCCCTTCTGCACCCCCTTGTCCGCGCGAATCCTTGCGAAAGACCTTGCCAAACGACGATGCAATCGTCGACGACTTGAGGCCAAAGGCATTGAGCGCATTCGAGTTGCCATATACATCAGACACGAGCATGTCCACTGTGGAGTGCTCTCCCTTGTCGGACAACTCCAACATCTCTGTGAAGAGGGACGGATGTATGCGGCAGGTGATCAGCACGCGATCAGTGTGCGCCCCAATTTGATGCTCATCCTGGACTCACCATCAAAGCTATCGGCGTCTGTCAAGAGACTCAGCAGGCCCCACAGCGTTCCTCCGCCCAAGCTCGTGCCGCTCACTCTCTCGTATTTTCCATAGTCGTCCACTTTGATGATGCTTACCCCCGACCCGATGTTGACAAGGAGGCAGGGAAGTTTGGGCGTCGGGTCTGAATCGAACATTGGGGCGTAGAGGGGAGGGTTGGGCGATGGTCTCGGCAATTGCTCTTGCGAGGGCGGAGGCCGTGACGAAGACGATTCGGATAGCGAGCCAGTGGACGGGGGCCGACTGGGTACGTGAGCCCTGCCCATGTCCGAGTTGGGTAGCGGGCTATGCAAAGCAGAGACGAGCTCATCGCTGTACCAGAACACTTCGTCGGGGATGAGAGTTATGAAGTTGAGGCCGGTGATGAGACAGCCCATTTCGTCTTCTCTCTGTACCTCGACGCCGAGTTCCCTCTCGAAGAGTTCGTAGAAGAGGTGCGCGCCGCCTCCAGTTGCCATGAGCTTGACGCCTTTGCGCATCTCCTCTATCGTCACGCTGTTTGCCTTGGCAGACGACTCGATGAGCTCGCGCAGAAAGGAGATGCAGGAGCTAATATCTGAAGTCTCGAATTTGATAAAGTTGAGCCTGCCTCCTGGCAGTGTCGGGGGCAGGGATCGACGTTTCAAGAGGGAGGACCGCATGGCATTGACGGCTGACCCTATATGCGGAGGCTTCTGACCATGGTTGGGCAAGATGGCTGTGGGTGTCAAGGTTCCGCTGGGAGCAGGCCACGGACCTGACGAGTCGGTGGACGACGAAGAAGGGCGCGCGGAAGACGGGTGGGCTCCCACTCCATTGGCAGATGATTGACGCGAGTGATGCCGACTTGACGTCGTGGGAGATGCGGCCAGGGACGATGAGGATGCCGAGGCGGCTAGGGACGGAGGCGTGGCGCTGCGTGGAGGGGGATCAGAGGACGACCGGGAACGAGTAAAGTAGACGACCTTTGCGAGGGAGCCGCCCACGTCGACGGCAATATGGGAGACGGATTCGACGTGGTTGGGGAGGTAGATGTCACGGCTATCGCGCTGATCCGGACTCGATGCATCATCTTCGAGGATCTTGGAGCCGGTGGTGTCGACATTGACTGGAAGGGGTATTGGTGCGTTCATTGCGGCTTCGGTGTACTTGTAGTGGTCCTAGGATTGAGGAGGGAGGCAGGTGCACGCCTGCTCGAGAGTAGAGATCCGCGAAGAGGGGCGTCTGCGGGACCTGTCCGTTGCGGGCCCTTGATCAGACCGAGCGACAGATAGAAGGCCGCACGCCCAGTAGAATACGTGAATGCTATATGCGCAGAAGATGAGGACGAGGGAAGAAAGCCTGTTGGGAGATGGCGAGTTTGGCGAATGTTGTCTTTGGGTCGAGGTATCAAGAGGCCGTTTGTCGCTGCAAGAAGTCTAAGCGACTCTCTTCTTCCGAAAGAGCAATGCAAGCAAGCAAGCAATCAAGCAAGCGGTTCGGCTTTAGGTGTGCTACAGTCGGTCGTCGGTCCGACTGTGCTTTGCTCCTTTTGCTGCTGTGGGGTGTCCCTCAGCGGTCGCGCTGCGCCTGACCGGCTTGCCCACCTGCAGCCGCGATGCAAGGCGAGAATGTGCGACAGGGCGTTGAGCGTGAGTGCAAGTCTCCGTCTCGAGATGACGGCGAGCGAGACGAGCGAGGGGAGAGGGGTTTGAGTGCGGTATGGGCGAGGGCAGAAATGATCAAAGGAAAAAGTCAGCGGGAAGAAGACGAAGGCGGCCCGCGATCAAATGTGGGGAAGAGTAGGCGTGGCACTTGCCGAGTGGAGAAAAGGGCTTAGGCCTTGTGCAAACCCACGCGTATTCACGCCAGAAGAACCACAGGGCCGAGATGGCCGACAAGCACCCCAGAGTCTCACTCAGCCAAGTCTCTGCACATGCTGTACATGCTGTACTTACCTCTCCCAGTCATCACTGCACTCCTTCCACGCAGTCCCACCAAATCCGCAATAGACATGGCCGCCGCAGACACCTCGCCGCCCCGTCCCTTCTCCAAAGCCCGCACGGCCGCATGGCGCCAGGGTCACGCGTCTTTCGCCGGATTGCAAAGATCCGGCTTACCCGCCCCGCCCGCCAGCCTACATGCCCGCGTACACGCACGCACACAGACGCAGCACTGGGTGAGGAGGGTCAGCGGCACCTCGGATCTGCATATCATTTCAGGGTGAACAGCATACCACTGAGTGCCTCGAAAGCCGTCTCAAGCTTTTTCAAACCAAGGCGCATATACAGCAAGCTGTGCCTTAGTTGGGAGGCAGCGACTATAGTGGCGCCGAATTGCAGGCGTCCTTGTTTCCGCCACTGTGCTTTCAACGGACCGGGTCCGCCCATGTGTCCGGACTCACCAAGCCTTAAACGGCTGCAGCTCCGTACAACCTCAATGCGATGGCTACACTAATGACAGCTGTCACAAATGGCCCATCTTCCGGCCTGTATCGCCCCTCGGTTTAGTGGCATACAAGACTCCGCCACGGGCATCATCGCGGCGCGCAAAGGAATGATATTGATGGTACAATGAGTTGCCGATGTCCAACGTCCTGCATCGCTGTTTCCTGTGCTGTTTGAGATGCCCTGCACCCTTCGCGATGATGCTTCATTGTTCCACTGAAGGCCACCGATGAGCAGTCGCAACCAAGATGTTCCAGCCTTGGACACGAACGGCGCCTCGCCCATCCGTGCCCACATCAGCGCGCCCACCTGGTCGTTTTCCGCTTTTGCCCTTCTCGGTCTGCTTCCGTTCTCCACGCTACCGCCTTGCCAGATAGGCATCGTAAAGGTCCGAAGTAAACGACTTGTCCGTCTGTAAAGACGCAAAAGCAAGGCGAATTTAAGGGCTGAAGGTGAGCGACAGTGTCCGAGACCCATGGTGCACGGACGGCACCCTTCCAGCGACGCAACTTCGCTGCACACTCACGTGAATTAGGCCGAGAATCTCTCTGACAAAATCCGTTTTGCTCATAACAGAACCATCGCCTGCGGCAGGTGTGATGCCCACCTTGGCTATTTGCTCGGAGAGTAGCTCCCAGCTTGATTCGCGGAATGGCTTTGCTTCTTGGAAGGGTTCTGAGGCAGCTGTGCCAACTGGTGTCTGAGTCCGACCATTGGACAATGCTGTCGCTGGCGAGGTAGGGGCTGCAGAGGTTGTCTTGCCCCCCGGCAGCTGCGTGGAGGGTTGCGCGGGTGCGGACGAAGCTGGCGCTGCCGCAGTGGCGCTATTAAAGAGCGATTGCAGAGCGGGCGCAGTGGTCTGAGTGGCCGCGGAAGGCTTCTTTGCCGTGGCGGGCGTTGGTGAACTGGAAGGAGCGGCATTTGAAGAGGCGGCCGGAGCGGCAGGCAACGAGGAAGGTGCAACTGGGTGGGAGTTCTTGTTGGGGGAAGAGAGACCAAGCATGGCCATGAGGCCAGCGGCAGGGTCTGTAGCCGAAGCCGCGCCCTGTGGCCCTGCAGCGCGGGGCTCTGGTGTCAGATGCTGAGGCGGAGCAGGTGGTATTGGCGTGGCCGCAGATTGGAAGATGGCATTGAGCAGCGGCAGGCCGTGCGATGGGGCTGGAGGAGCGGTAGCCTCTTGTCGCGCAGAAGGCAGAGGCGCAGGTCCGGCGTGGGGCGGCTGAGGAGAAGGCTGGGAAGCTGAAGCGAAGAGAGCATCTAGGGAAATCGACTGGCCAGACTTGCCCTCTGGCGCCGCGAGCGATGCACTACTCGGGTTCGTCTGGAGTGGCTGTTGTGAATAGAGCATCTTGTCGTCCTCGTTGGCAGCTCTCGCTTGCAAGCTTTAATTGAAGAATGCAGAGAGGAAAGCGCGAGGGTGAGCGTCCATTGTTGCGCAACCCGTGCGGACGCGCGGCCAGAACGAACTTACTCAATCATGGCATCACCGATAGCCTGCCTCTGATCTTTCTCGAAAACCCATACGCCAATGATCTTCTCCCCGTCATCGTCGTCGTCGAGCACAGTGTCCGACTCTGTACGCAGGATGGTAAAGTCGTCGGTAAGCTCGAGATCGTCGTCCTGCGTGAGGGGCACGCAGAAGTTCTCGACGCCATTGCGGTTCAAAACAAAGATGCCGTAGTGCGGGGATGCGCTCCTGCGAAACAAGAACATTGGCCCCTCGATTCCTGACTTTGACCATGCGCCCTTTGCTGTATTGTAGAGATACAGGACGACGAATGAGGCCGAGTGAAGGATGTCCTCGATGCTGGGATCATGGCGTTTGAGGACTTTGACGTTGAATGCCGACCGGGTGTCCGAGGCGGCCATGATGGCGGTAGTATCGTTGGAAAAGGCTGCTGCACAAGGAGATTTACCCTTGAAAGATGTTCTCCTGTATTGTACTGTAAGAGCATGAGAAGGGGAGGACTGTCAAGGCAGCCAGGTGACGCGTTATGGCCGTGTGGAGCAGAGGCGACGCGCAGGCACTTTGCGCGCTTGGAAGAGACACGACCTAGAAGAAGCCGCGCTTTGGGTAGGGTTCTCGACTAGCCAGCTCTCGAAATAAATACAATACTGCAACCCACTGGTCGAGCCGAACGATAGCTGGGCTCTTCCAGGTGAGGAGCGACACTTTCTGCCATCTGTTGTCAACAAGGAAGTGAATGTGCAATGAGACTGGGCCGTTGTGAGGTCATGGGGCACCGCGATGCCGTCGCGGTGCCTTTGCTCGAGACAATGTCGCAAAGGGTATATGCGGGTTGGGGTGCTTCAAAGTGCGCCAGGGTTTCAACATCATCCGACCTTGATGCTATAGTTCGACCACAACGAATGGACACGCCTTTGCAAGCTTCTCTACCGAGCTCCAGCGTGCGTCATCAATCCAAATTCCTTGGCTTCGGGCCGCAATCGATGGATATGAGGGGCCCTCGTTGCTGCGTGCGAGCCGCGCCTATTCAGGGGTTCCGTCCGTCTGCCTGGCGTCAACGCGTCTGCCCAGTGGGCAAGGCAGGGGCGGACGGGCAAGGCATGGCATGGCAAGCAAGCAAGGCATATTCACCCAGCGCTAGAACGACACACAAACACACACACACACACGCGACTGTTCACAACACACTGATTGACCAAATCTGCACGGATTGAGCGCTGAGCCAAGTCAAGGGTGCACACTAACTTTCCTCAAAGAGGACACCCACGGGTCAAGGCGCAGAGTACGACATTCGCAAAAGCCAGGGTCCCCAACCACACTCCTCCTTCTCACTCAAGCTTGCCTCAATCACCAACGCGATTGCCTTTGCGACCTCGCCATACCATCCACTACCCCCCCGAGCCTCGCGCCGACCTATAAATCCCTAGGGGCACTCGCGCCAACGCCCATCGTCACACGCTTCAAGCCTCTCTCGCACGTTCGCCTTACCTCACACTCCACCCGCTGCAAGTACAAGACTACTCCGCAGCTCAAGGATCCTTTACTGTTAGCTGTCCCCTTGGCCTCAAGCAAGCCTCCATCCCAGACAACTGTAACGCTACATACTAACAGCCATGGGTGGCGTTTGCAGTACATGCTGTGGCCGCTCGGCCAATACCCAGTACGAGCCGCTCCTCCTCGACAACGAGCGTGATGCCGTCGCTGACCTCTTGCAGTACCTCGAGAGTGAGTCCGGTATGCCACGCGTCTCACCATGGCGTCGCCTCAGCGTCTGGGAACTAACCCCTCGAACGTGTTTCTCTGCGCCCCGCTCTCCTGCCTCCTCGCCTACAGACCGTTCCGAGACCAACTTCTTCACCGGCGACCCTCTTCGTTCGCTCTCGACCTTGTCCTTTTCCGACAATGTCGATTTGCAGAGATCAGCCGCATTAGCATTCGCAGAAATCACCGAAAAAGAAGTCAGGGAAGTGGGGCGGGACACGCTGGAGCCAATCATGTTCCTCCTTCAGAGCCACGATGTGGAAGTACAGAGGGCAGCAAGCGCAGCGTTGGGGAATCTGGCAGTCAATTGTAAGTCCTTGCCGTAGTGCCATGGCGCATTCAAGGTAATTGGTGACCCACCTTGTATCGCCCACCCATCTTACAAATTTCCTCGCTGCATTCATTATGACCTCCCCCCTCCACGATCGACTCGCAGCTGAAAACAAGCTACTCATTGTCAAGCTGGGTGGCCTGGAACCATTGATCAGGCAGATGCTCAGCCCCAATGTCGAGGTGCAGTGCAACGCAGTTGGTTGCATCACCAACCTTGCGACCCATGGTGAGCTTACACCTGCAGAAGGCACTTCTCAATGGCACTCACTCACTCAAGTCTGCACCTCTTCCTTTCCGTTGCAGATGACAACAAGACCAAAATTGCCAAGTCGGGAGCGCTGGTGCCTCTCACTCGCCTCGCGCGATCCAAGGACATGCGAGTGCAGCGCAACGCGACAGGAGCCCTCTTGAACATGACACATTCGGATGAGAACCGGCAGCAGCTGGTCAACGCCGGCGCCATTCCCGTCCTCGTGGGTCTGCTTGGATCTGCAGACACCGACGTCCAATACTACTGCACGACCGCCTTGTCGAACATCGCAGTGGATGCAGCCAACCGGAAGAAGCTCGCTCAGACGGAGCCTCGCCTCGTGCAGAACCTCATTGGTCTCATGGAAAGCAGCTCCCTCAAGGTCCAATGCCAAGCCGCGCTCGCGCTGCGAAACCTGGCATCCGACGAAAAATACCAGATCGAAATCGTTCGATCGAATGGTCTCCCGCCTCTACTTCGACTGCTTCGTTCCTCCTTTTTGCCTCTGATACTCTCTGCTGCTGCTTGCGTGCGCAACGTCTCGATTCATCCACTCAACGAAAGCCCCATCATCGACGCTGGCTTTCTTCATCCTCTCATTGACCTCCTCTCTCACGAGGACAACGAGGAGATTCAGTGCCACGCAATTTCGACGTTGCGCAACCTTGCTGCATCATCGGAGCGCAACAAGACGGCAATTGTCCAGGCCGGCGCCGTGGAACGCATCAAGGAGCTCGTCTTGTCTGTGCCGCTCTCGGTCCAGAGCGAAATGACAGCCTGCGCTGCTGTGCTAGCACTCAGCGAAGACTTGAAGCCTCAGCTGCTGGAGATGGGTATTTGCGAAGTCTTGATCCCTCTGACGGCAAGCCCCTCGGTCGAGGTGCAGGGTAACTCTGCTGCAGCGCTTGGCAACCTGAGTTCAAAGGCCGATGACTATAGCCCCTTCAACGCCGTCTGGGATCAGCCTTCGGGCGGTCTCCATGGCTACCTGGTGCGCTTCTTGGAGAGTCATGACTCGACGTTCCAGCACATTGCTGTGTGGACCATCGTACAGCTCTTGGAAAGCGGAGACGCTATACTCGAGACGAACATCCGCAACTCGCAGCACCTCCAACCACTCATCCGACAGCTGGCCGAGCAAGGCTTGGGCGCTGATGGCGAAAGGAGCTCGACGAGCGGACTAGAGGGATCCGAGGACGGCCAAGATGCAGAAGGGGAGATCTCCAGCCTTGCAAGGAGAATCAGCGAGTTGCTCGAGGCTTGAGTTGGTTAAGACCGCCTACATATCTCCAGCGGACAGGTCCGAGCGTGTTCCCGGAACCTTTTTCGGGGTCGTGCCTCGCGGCTGCGACGAAGCGACGCCGACTTGCCTGCCCTCTCTTGCCTTTCCACATCAGCACCATGGTCAGCATTTCCCTGATCACCGACTCCACCGGTCCTGCCTTTTCATCAGCCTCACTCTGTGATTGATCATTCGCCTACGTGCCCTGGCCCATCAAGCTTCTCTCTACGCTCCCATTTCTTCCCCTCCTTCACCACATCTCTACCTCTCCTTTGTTCTCCAACAATCCTTTTGAACCCCATCCTTATCCTGTGTTACGATCTCTGTGTGCCGTCTCCCCTTGTTAATTCCTCTTGTGTGAAGTGCATAATGATTTTTGTCCAGCCCTCCGAGGTCCAGGCTGATGGTTATTATTGCGAAGAAGTGACGAGTGAGGGGCGGCGTCTACTCTGTCCCCAGGGTCTCATGAGACCTCCACGTCCCGCACGCACCACAGACGACGCGCTCCCGGGTCCGTGCAGAAGCTGACGACGCCTGTGAGGTAAAGGTGTCGTGCGTGCGGGGCTTTGTTCTCGAGGCTCAAGCAGCGCCTTCGTACCTCTCCTCCTGATAGGGACGCCGCTTTCGCACCTCAATCTCCTAGTCAAGTGCAGCATCGTGCTTGTTTGAGCCAATCTTGCCACTTTTCCGCCTAGACGAAACCGTCCCGTAAGCGCTTTCCTCCGCCACAATGCCAGACAGAGACGATCGTGAGTTTCATAGGCTGTTGCTTTCACTCGCGGCATATACCGGAGAGCGTCGCAGGCCCAGCATATAGGCTAATCCGAAGCATCTCAACCCCCTTCTCCTACCAGTTCTTTCCATGGGCTTTGATGCCAATCGAGTCGACTGGGCTCTCCACGCCACGAACAACTCAGGCCTGCAGGCGGCCCTCGACCACCTAGAAGCAAATCAGGACAATGCCGTTCCCGACTTTAAGTCTCAGCCTTCCACTTCGAGTGGTGCGGGCGGATCTGGAGCCGCCGGTGCCGAGGAATATGATGAGGAAGAACAGGCTGCGTTGATGAGCATGTACAAGACTCAGGGTCAAGGCGCAGTAGATAACGCCGTTACTGGCATGGGTGAAGCCAAGGTGAGCGTCGCAAAGGCGGGCTTGCACAAGCTTTCGATGCGGTACTGATCTCGCCTTTCTCTGCTCTGCAATCCCTCTCCTGCATCTGCGCCCATGCGCATCATTAGTCGATTAAATGCACCGACTGCGGCAAGATCATGAAGAACTCGGCATTTGCGTCCTTCCACGCCGAGAAGAGCGGACACACCAACTTTGAGGAGAGCACCGAGGAGATCAAGCCTTTGACAGAGGAGGAGAAGAAGCAGCGTTTGGCCGAGATGAGGAAGAAGCTGGCAGAGAAGCGAGAAGCGCAGTCCAAGGTAGACGCCGAAGAAGCCAAGGCCAATGAGATGGTGAGTTCTCAGGGTCTGCCCCCGCTTGACGTCCGCCAAATAGCCTGGCACTCCTGACGCCCTGTCTAACATCTCTTGGCTTGACCAGATCCGCCGCAAAGCTGGACAAGACATGACCGTGGCTAAGGAAGAGCTGAAGAAGAAGGAGGCTCTCAAGGACCAGCAGCGTAAGGCTGCTGAGAAGAAGGCAGATGTGAGTGTGCTAGAGCACTCGTTGCTTACTCCACGCTACATGGCGGGCCATTGGAACGTCCCTTCCTGCTGACCGTGTCTCGTCGCACTCTCTTGCATCAATGCTATCTTTGCGCCTCCACAGCTCGAAGCCCGAGCCAGAGTCAAGGCACAGATCGAGGCAGACAAGAGGGAGCGTGCGGAGAAGGCTGCCCGAGAAAAGGCCCTGCGCGAAGGCAAAACCGAAGTCGCAACACCTGCTACCAGCGCTCCTAGGCCTGCTGCACCCTCGGCGGGGGCCGCAGCGGCGAATGCCAGCGAGGCGCGATTGCGAGTGCGGGCTCCTGGTGGACAGTGGATGGGGACCGTCCCAGCAGAGGCCACGCTCGCTCAAGTGGAAAGTATGATTCTCGAGGCAGGAAAGGCAGACGCCCCACTGAAGGTGAGCAAATACAGTGGACAGCCGGGAAAACGCATTTCGCTCAAAAGATTGGTCGCTTACTCTGCTCGACCTCGGTGCCAACCTCCTGCAGTTCTCGCAAACTTTCCCCCGCAAGTTCTTCACCGACGAAGAAAAGGCCAAGTCCCTTCGGGAGCTCGGCCTCGTGCCCAATGCTGCCTTGGAGGCTACCCTGGCCTAGGCCGACCCTGCGTGGCTGCATCGTCAAAGTCATCATCTCCTCACTGCAATCACAATCGCTTCCTGGCTGTCTGGTCCTTGTTCGCAAAGCGAGTTGCATTCCGATTGGGTCTGAGCAATCTAACCAGGACGTCTGGAGCAAAGTTGGCGAGCAGCGCAAAAAGCATTGTATGAGAGAGAAGCGAGGCGCGAAAAGACTAAAAGCACAAGTTCGAGTGGGGCACATGAAATCGCAGACATATAGGGCAAACTGTAAGAAGACACGAGGGGTACATAGAGGTGAAGCCAAACACACATCAGGGGAACCAAATTGAACCTTTGCTAATCTGTAGAATCATCGCCAGTGCGATAGGATGCGATGCGGAACCAGTAATAGGCGGTGACGAGATACGAAGAAGTATCTGGGGTAACAAGAATGTTCTTCACTAGAGGACCGTCGCAGCAACGCAAGCAGCAGTAAGAGCGAACCGTAATTCGAGGTCGATTTTGAGCAGCCGGTGGTTCTCACCGAGCTGCTGCTTGGCTGCCAGCAGTGGGGCGCCAAGCGACGGTGGCCATGTGATGTGGCAAATTACTGATATCTGGACCAAGCGATCTGCAGTCGCTGGCCGCCCATGCCATACTGTGGCAATGGCGTAGTCTGGCGGGGCTTGTTTTGAGATGGGTATCCAGGTGCATGGGGAATCTGTGCGTGGAACGCGAGTCGGTGGGAGTCGGCGGGCCTGCAGCCGAAACCACGACGGTTGCCGGGATACTGCAGGCGGGCAACATCATCGTCCTCGTCCTCGTCCTCGTCTTCCTCATTGTCTGAGCTGGGGACCTTGCCCCACGTCGAAGAGCGAGAGCGGCGCAGAAGGGTCGGCGGAGGGGCCAGGGGTGGCGGCTGGTGCGGGTGGGAGGAGTGGCGGTGCATCTGCGCGGATGACAGGCTCGACACACTGCCTCCAGTGGAGCTCATTCTGGCACGCGGGGTCATGGCGTCCGCGGAGTTACTTCGGGCAGCTGCAGCTGCAGCCAGGCGCTTGCTGCGTCGGTATTCGTCGTACAGGCGCTGCAAAGAGGCAAGATGTTCCTCTTCCTCTCTGCTCTCCGCGGATGGGTACGACGAGCGGCGGGGATCATTTGTGCGAGCGACATTTGCCATGTCTGCTCCCAGACCGAGGGCAAAGTTGACCTGGCACTGCTGCTCTTCGCGAAGCGCCTGCTTCTGGAGGGCTCGAGTCTTGGCCTGTTCGACGATGTTGTGGCAGCGGCCGCATACGCGCTCCCGAACGAGGTATCGTCCGTCGTGAAGCATTGTGATGCGCGAGGAGACGGAGGTCAGGTCACGCACCTCGGCAGGCCTTGCGCGAGGAGACGTGGGCGTGCGCTGTTGGTCGTGTCCGGACGGGGTGTCGTCGGTGTGCAGGTAGGGGACCGGGGAGGTGCGAAGCTTGTCGGATGCAGTCGACGCGCCGATGGGATCCATGGTTGGCAGGATCCATGGCGCAGGCTGGTCACCTGTGTCCGCTCCTGACGCTGCAGTGGAAGAAGAGGCCAACATACTGCCGCGGAGTCGACTCGTAGAGGACTGGCTGCCGCCAGATACGCTGTACCAATCGTCGGAGCGATGGGAGCTGCTGGATGCTGTAGATGCTAATTGGGCCCGCTGCAGATGCTGTTGTCGTGCCTGGGCGGCTGCCGAGTTGGGGACTCGCTCCTCCGACGACAAGAGCTGGGCTAGAGATAGAGTTGCGGATTCGAGGTGCTCGTTGGTGTCGTGCTGCGTGCTTTGGCTTTGTGCCGTCAAGTGCTGTGCAAGACGCAGGTACTGCTCCGGGTCGACTGCACCGTCGGTGGCCAACTCAGGCGACTCTTCGGTGCATACAGCCTCGGCTTCGCTAGGTTCCTCGGCCACCGAGAGGGGTGCATCCTTGGCATCGAGGATCAAGGTGGCGAAGTGGCCACTGTGGTCGTCACAGAAGCAGTTGCCGCAACGCCAGCAGTGATTGCGGCGGTTGATTTTGATGCTTCCCCAGAGGGCCGAACTGGGGCACGTCTCGGATGCTTCGGAATGCGTTGCCAGAAGCGGAGACCAGGCGCTGAAGGTGGGAAGCCGGTAGCGACCGACGAAGCGGCCAAAGGGCTTCTCACACGCGCCTCCGAGGAAGAGATGGTCGCATGTAGTGGCATCTTCGTCTGCCTTCCAGAGGCCCTTGGGCATGGTGATGGCGACTTTTCTCCAGCGACCAGCGCCCGATCGAGACATTCTGATTGCGTCATCGTGGAGATTGCGAAGCTCGGCATCTTGATCAAAGTCGGAGCGAGAGTAGTCCCTGAAATTCGCACGCTGTGGCTTTGACTTGGTGTGGGAGGGCGTCGGCTTGATGGCAAAGTAGTCGGAGCCTTCGGCGTCTGCGGGCGCGGTCGACACAGTACTGCTGGTACCGTGAACGCTGGCATTGCTGCTGCTAGCTCCGCTGAAGGGTGAAGCCGAGCGGTTGACAGGAGAGTGAGGACCGTGGCTTGGGAAGAGGAGGCTCTCCGTCGCTTGTCGGAAAGTCGTGGTAGGTTTGACGAACGTAGCAGCTGTGGGAGAGTGGCAGGTCGACGCGGGTTGCGACGCGCGTTAGCAACGCGAGGTCTGCACGTAGCGGCGACGCGGCGGTAGAGGGCACTTTGAACTCACTGATACCCGACTCCAGGCCTTGCTCGCCAAATTCGGAACAGAAGTCACCCGAAGACATGACGACGACGATGAGTACGTGTGTGTCTGAGGGTGGGGTGGTCGAGGATGTCGTGGAGCGCAGGGGGCGGTGGACGCGTGGACGTGGTCGAATTGCGTGCTGCAAGCCAAGTGAGGTCAGCGACGTCCGTAATGGGAAACGGGGTGGTGAAGGGAGTGGATGAGGAGGGACGGGTCTCGATGACAAAAGTCAGTCAGTTCCTGAGTGAGGAACTGAAGTTTCTTCGTCAACAGTCGACGAAGAGGATCTCGACGATTGAGATGATATTTTTAAGCGCTATTCGTCATTAGATATACGGGCGGAGGCTAGTGTCGGGCGGGGAAAGGTGTTACAAGTCGAGGTGTGCCCGTGCTAAAAGGTGTCGCGTCGAGGGCAGTGGCGATGAGGCGATGCGGCGATGCGGCGATGCGGCGATGGCAGAGGGGTGCGCTAGAGGATGAGTGGCACTAGGGACGACAACGACGACATCGATGACGACGACGACGATGTTATTGTTGTTGTGACGATGTTATGTTTGTGTGGTGCGTATTGGACTTGGGTTGGGGAGGTTTTCGACGGGGACGCTTGGGTGGGCGCCGAGGAGCGGGGAGCAGGCCAAAGTATATAATGTCGGATGCATGCGCTGGGCGTGCTCGTGTGGGCGGTGTCTGCTGCCCGAGGTGTGAGCCTAACTGTGTCGTCGGGGATGGAGTTGGTAATCCGAGGCGTACAGGCTTAGCGGACCGGCGGCGCACCCTCTGCCCGTCTGCCGGGATGTGTCGTGGACTCGTCGTCGACGTCGACTTGTTGTCACTGCCTGCTCGCGTACGTTTAGCTCAAAGAGGCAGCAGCGGGGCCAGCAGGCGGGGCCAGCGGGACGGGCTAGTCGTGTGCGGAACGACTCGCAGCAGGCGTCAGAGCAACTCGGGGAGGGAGGGGCGACGCAAGGAACCCATCTGACCCTGGCAGAGAGGCAGGAGGTGAGGGGAATAACCAGAATGGACGGCAAGCGGGCGGGCAGCGGGCAAGCAGCGTGCGTGCGTGCGGGCGGGCACTGCCTGCCTGCAATGCAATTGTCCGGCTACGTCTCCGGAGGCTTGGGTCGGACGGGACGACGACGGGCTGCACAAGGGGGCTCATTCGGCGCCTCCTGCCGATGCTGCTCTTTGCGGCAGCAGCTCGTGGCACAATGGCGTCCGTCCGCCCGCCCGCCTTTCGGAGCAGCAACTTTGAACACAAAGATGGACGGACGACGTCGCTCGAGTACAAGATGACAGTCATGCACTTAGTTGCAGGACGCTGCGCCGGTACGTACGAATAGACTCTGACGCTCCGGTCGGTCAGCCACTTTGGCGCGACATTGAGGTGGTGAGTACTTGCGTCGCGTGCCATGCCCTGCCAATTGCCGTGCGGACGATTTGGTCGTGCTTGCAGCTCCCTGCTTGCCTGCAAGCCCTGGTCCTTGGGTGTGGCGGCGGCGGCGGCGGCGACGACGACGACTTGTTCTTCCTCTTCTGCCCCCCTTCCCCTTGTTGCGGTCATTTTAGGCGAGAGGGCAGCCTCTGGCGGTAGAACAATACACTGATCAACTGAGCCCAGGAGCTCCGAAACCGGCTTTCAATTGTCCACGTCAGCGGCTCTACCGCTCGAATTAGAAGGACTGTCATACTTGTCATACTGTACGTACTTGTACATACACCTCCACGACTCGCGTCGTCTGTCCTGCCCTCGGCTACGCACCGTGTCCAACCGCGTGGTGTCTTACTTAGGTGGCACGTCCATTTCCCTGCGGTCGGGCATCTAAATGGGCGTCTCTCCTGGAGCCCAAGGCGCGCCAATGGCAGCAAGCCGCAACCTTGGCAGTCACAGCTCCAGGCCCGTCACCGGTCGTAAGTATGCCCTCTGGGCACATGCGCGCTGCGCTGCGCCGAAAGTCTCTTGGACGAGATGCAGGGTGCTGCAGGAGACGCGCATGAGGAAAGAAGGACGCGGATGAGGACGAGGCAGCCAAGGGGGAGGCGGGAGGCGCGGGGCGCGGGGCGGGGCAGGGCAGGGTGCGCAGTGGCCGCCGCGAGGAGACGGCCGACCCCAGGGTGGATGGAGAGCGGCGAGAGCGTGGGGTGTCTGCAATAGTCGGAGTCCACTCCGCCTCCACCACCGACGACCAACGAGGTCCTCGTCGTTACTTACGCTCCGGGTGGGAGGCAGGGATTCGGATAGTGGGACCCGGATGGTGGGACCCGGTTGGTGGTGGCGGTGAAGCGGCCTCGCTCACGCTCACTCGCGTGGCGGTCCACCCGCGGCGTGGTCGGTCGCGTCGCGAGACGTTGCTGAAAGCCGGACTCTAAGGTGAGACATTCACGCGTCTGAGGACCGGGACTAGTCGACGAACATCTGGCGGAAAAGCCGGCCACCGGCGGCTTCTGCGACCTTTGACATTTGAGACACCCATCTCTCGGGCAAATAGAGGACCTAGCCGAGGGCTGACCGCGGCGTTCACTTCGGTACGATCCTTCAACCTGAGACAAAGGTCTGGCTTTTTTGACAAACGTACGTACCACGACACGTCGAGCGGAAACCACGGCGCGACACATGCGGCACTCGCAGCTTCACCGACGTGCCTGACATATGGACTTTCCGCCACGTACTTTTGCAAGCACCCGGCTCACCGGAGTACCCTCCTGGAGCACAACCTTCGACGGTCCTAACTGCAGCCTCGCTCTGCGGGCGCACACGGCTCATCAAATTGTTGACACAGCAGCCGGTGCCGCCCGCCGCAGCCTGGTGCAGCGTGATGGAGTGAGCGTATCCAAGGCAGAGGCACGGCGAACGTTGATTGTCCTCACCGACGCTTGCCACCGAAGCGACACAGATTTTTAGTCGTCAGAGCGGGGCGTCGCGCAAGGCGTCAGAGGAGCGTGGGGCGTAATTGAGGCACTGCACACAAGGCCGCATCCGGAGAAGTCTCGTGGGCGGCGGGTAAGTAGTGGTGAGCAAAACAGCGTCATACGTATCCCCCGTCATCCCACTGCGGCCTGCGCTCTGTCCTGATCCTTGGTGCCAGTGAAGCGGTCACACAAAGCTCAATTTATCGCCACGCGTGACCGTCCGACCAGATCTTCCGGCTGGTACTCAACTGCGCAAGGCAAGATTGCTTCGGGCTGAGGTATGGGGACCAAGCAGCGCCAGAACACGATCGGGCTCCGTGGTTCAGACTTGATGTGCAACGCTCGCAGTAGCTACTCAATCAAGCGATGTCTCGGCCACGGAGCTCTGGGGGTACCTCACTGACCGCAACCCACGATTCAATCGGTACCTGCTTGGCGCCCTGCACCAAAGATTGCTTTGCTCGTTCGTGGGTTGCGGGACGCGGCACGGCGCCCTATCGTTTGCGCCCCGGGAACCGCTGTGGGGGGATGGATTTGGATTTCAAAGCAACATCGATGGACGAAAGCTGCTTTTTTCCTACCTTCTTCATCGTTTATTGGATTCGATGCATGGAGAATCGTCACCCAGCTTCGATGCCAGCGCGCCCAGCAAAATGGTCGCGGGGCACTGGAAACTCTCCGTAACCACTTATTGAGACTCTTCAGCGCCCGCTTGTTGCATCAACGCGGGCAGGTCCGGCGCACCGCTCCCTGGGCTCGCAAGCCTTGCTGGTCATCACCACCACGTCAAAAAAAAAATAGTCCAGGTCTCGCCGGGGCAGGTCTGGGGCTCTTGGCGCTTCACCATAGTCCTTCCGGTTTCTTCGCAACGATTGCCTGATCTGACGCCACTCAGTAGTTTACGCGCTCAGTCCCGCGCGGTCGTCGATGGGCAGCGACAACAAGCGCAAGCCATTCGCTATCCGAAGGATTATTCCTGTGCCATCGACAAGCCTTACTGGATGTATCTCGCCTTCGTTCCTGCCCATTCAGGATTGTCTGCACGGCAGAGCGTAAGCCATCATAGGCTGAAGGGCTCCTTCCCTAGCGAAAAGTCACGCCTACAGTGACCAGCTAGCCCAATCGGGCCAAAAGGAAGTCGGTGGCTTCCCAACACGAACGGCGTGATGGTGCTGCCGTGACATGGGAGAGAGCCTTGCATTGAGTATAATGACAGAATTCTCAAAAGAGCTCAGAGCTCAGAGCGGAACGGATTGACAAACGGCGGCTTGAACCAGAAGCTTATTGCACGACGTAACGGCGATGGGATAGCGATGGGAGACGTTGCCTATCGGTGTCATTCCCCGACGCCCCCTGACGCTGAGCTGAGAACAGCGAAACGAGGCCGTGCATCGGGGGTGTTCATCCGGCCAAGCGATTCTCGGCAGCGTATTCACCGTCGCGTTACCAGATAGTAACGACGCTAGGGTGGGCCTCTGTTTGCTCTCCATACCGGTACTGAGCGTCAGTTCTGTAGTCTGGCGTCGCAGCATGGAAATAGAGCTGTGCTTGGAATTGGCACCCTCGGCGTGGGAGCCAAGTCGACGCGGGGGCCACCCTTGCTTGCCAACTATGCACGGTCGCTGAGTTTCCTCGCCAAGCTAGCTCAGCCACAAGCGAAGGGGTAGTCGATACCCCGTTCAAGGATGAGGAATAGACTCCTGATCACTCCTTCCCCATCGGTGAGCTCGCTTAGTACAGTTGGCGATGAGCGAGGACAATCGCGGCGTCTAGCAGGCCGAACAAAGGACCTCACTCTACGGGGAAAGGCGCTCTCTGGTAAGCAGCGTGTCGGATCCGGGTGCGCGTATCACGTGCATAGCTCGCAGCTCGACTCGGCCGAGAAGCCGATAGCGCAGGACCCGTCTCCGAGATATTCCTCGATTGGCAGCTCGCGAAGACCTGATGGTGGTGACCAGACCTGGTTCTGACAATCTTAAGCGACAGAGTCAAGCCGCAATTGTCTCGAATAATTAGAGGCACTACTCCAGGCGGTCCATCCAGCATCTGCTCGACTAGTCCGGTAACGTCCCCATCTCCCCCGCTGGAGCTTGCGCCGCCGCCATGGCTTCCCCGGCCTCCCTTTGCGCCTCCCGGTCGTCCTTGTGGCGCAGCGGCGTGGCCACGACAAACATTGCATCATCATCTTCGACATCATCATCACGCATGGCCCTTGCCAGGACATATGCGGTGACACCGTCTCTTCGGAAGACGAGCGGTCGTTCATCCGCTCATCGCTGCTTCAGCTCGTATCGGAGAACGCCAGGCGCCGCTTCCATCTATTCGCAGCCGGCCGCCTCGTCCACGCGCTCCTTCACATCCTCGTCCATTCTTCGAGGACTCGGCAGCGCCCACCCATCTCAAGTCGTCGTCGAAGCACAGCCCATTGCGATCCGCAAGCCTAGGCATCTACTCACATCAACAGAAGCACAGCAGCAAGGAACGCCGTTCCGCCGCCAGCGCCGCTCTGCGCGCAAGTTGGCCAAGAAGAATGCAAAGAGGCAAAAGGCTGCCAATACCCTCGCTGCAAGGCTGGGTCTGAACAGGTCGCAACTGGCACCCCTCGTACGCAAGGATCACCAGTTCAAGACCTTCAAGCCTATCACGCACTCTCTGCGTTGGGTCCGTCACACCGTCAACGACCATCTGCACAAGGGAAGACCCGAACGGGCACTCACTGTAGCAAAGCGCTCATCGGGAGGACGGAATCACCACGGTCACATCACTGTGCGTGGTCGCGGTGGAGGGCACCGTCGCCGTTACCGTCTTGTCGACTTTTGGCGGCGGGAATGGGGCCCCCAAACGGTGCAAAACATTCAATATGATCCCAACCGGTCAGCGCACATCGCTCTGATCAAGCACCAAAAGACGGGGGCACTCAGCTACATTCTTGCTCCAGACGGCCTCCGCAGCGGCGATGTCGTCGAGAGCTTCCGTGACATGAAGTCGATTAGCGAGTACAACCCCGAAGGCGAAGGCCGCAAGGAGGCGTCTGATGCCGAGGGCTCGAATGTTTCCGCTCTGGATCTTGGTATCTTTAGGACAAGAGCCATCCGACCTGGCAATGCACTTCCACTCAAGCTCATTCCCGTCGGCACCACAATCCATTCCATCGCCCTCAACCGGTGGGGCTCCGCAAAGCTCGTGCGTAGTGCTGGCTCCTCGGCAAAGCTCATCTCCTTTACCAATCGGTCCTCGCGGTCGCAGACGGCCCAAGGGCTCGGTGGATCTGCCAACAACGCAGCAGGAATCGGGAGCAACTCCTCTGCCTTTCCTGGCGGCCTTCCCGGAAGCAATGCCGGGCAAGCTCCTGCACAGCCTCAGGCCGGACCGGGAGGCGCAGCTTCCAGCGACGAGGCTGCCGCCATGGCCGCTGCCGGTGCATCTGCGGAAGGTGGTGCATCGACGGCCACGCACGCACAAGTGCGGTTGCAGTCTGGTGAGGTGCGCTACCTCGACGTCCACTGTCTGGCCGTCATTGGGCGGGTGAGCAACGTCGACCACCGCCTGAGGATGCTCGGCAAGGCCGGAAGGGCGAGGTGGCTCGGCCGCAGGCCAAAGGTCCGTGGTGTGGCGATGAACGCAGTGGATCACCCGCACGGTGGTGGTCGTGGAAAGAGCAAGTCGAACAAGCACCCTCGCTCCATTTGGGGCCATTTGGAGGGCATGCGCACGCGCAAGCCCGGTACCAAGCACGGAAACAAGGAGGTGGTCCGCGAGAGGCCGCGATGGAACGGAAAGCGACACAACAAGTAATGGCGGGGGCAGGATCAGGGTCAGACGGGCGCATGTCTTCTCAGTGTTGCCGGCTTGCCGTGGACATGTAGTACCATGGACGAGAGATGTGGGCACCTGTTCAATGCCGCTGGGCTAGCGCTGCCGTATACTGTTCGCGGAAGGCTCAATGGGCATTCTCATCCTCAGATGGCTTTTTGTGACAAACAAGCTTTCCCACTTGGCACCTCGTGGCCTCGATTCACTTACGTTTGACCGCCGCGACGAGATGCGTGGCGAGGCTGCTGCCAGTCGTCACAAAGCGTAAATCAATATGCATGACATTATGAGTACAATACCCCTATATCCGCGCTCTTATATTCACTGCTGTTTCTCGAACTCGTGCGCTCCGCACTCGCTGCCCCAGCTTTGAGTGCTGACGGGGGACATGGGTCACTGCTGTTCTACTGATAGAACTTGAGCCTGTGTGAGTGAGATTGCGAGCATACAGAGAGCAGAGCGTTTCGAAATGGTCAGATTCGTTCAGCACAGGCAGATTCGCCCGCGCAGGGAGAGCATGCCTCCTCGCAACGGATACTCACAGGTCATTGACGTCGTCCTTGGATCCGAGGAAGATGGGGCATCGCTCGTGAATGTCCTGCGGCTGCACGTCGAGGACGCGTCCATAGCCCGTGGTGGCCACGCCGCCGGCTTGCTCCGTGAGGAATGCCATGGGGAAGGCCTCGTACAAGAGCCTGAGCTTGCCCTTCTTCGACTTCTTGTCATCCGGATACCTGCCAGGGAAAAAGTGGCGAATATGTTCACGCAAAAGCTCACTGTCAGCGCCGACTCGAATAGCCCCGTCGCCCGACGACGCTGCAACTCACGCAAAGATTCCTCCGTACAGCAATGTGCGGTGCACGTCTGCCACCATGGATCCTGCGAGAGACAGATGCAATGACACCGTCAGCTTCAATGCAGCGTCATCGCCAACATGCCCGCATTGACTCACCGATGTAACGCGCCGAGTATGGGCTTTTTCCGTCCTTGGGGTTCTTGATGCTATCGAGGTACTTCAAGACGGGCTCGTGGTAGTACATGGTGTTTCCCTCGTTGATCGAGTAGATCTTGCCCCTCGACGGGAGGGTAATGTTGGGGTGGGTAAGAATGAACTCCCCAATGGCATTGTCCAGCGTGTAACCATTGACACCGTTGCCCGTTGTGAGAACGAGGTTGGCGCTGGATCCGTACATGCAGTATCCGGCAGCGACCATCTCCTTACCGGGCCTAAGCACGTCGGAAAGCTCGCCCTTGGAGCCATCGCGGACGAGGTAGATGCCAAAAATGGTACCAATGTTGACACCGGCATCAATGTTACTGGAGCCATCGAGGGGGTCAAAGACGACGCAGTACTTTCCGCGGTTGCTTTCAAAGGTGGCTCCGTCCTCGCGCTCGCCGACAAAGATGGCCTCGTCGTTCTCTTCCGAGACGAGAACGGCGGATTTGCCAGAGGCGCGGAGAGCGTTGATCATGATTTCGTTGGAGAGGACATCCAGCTTCTTCTGGTCTTCGCCCTGGACGTTGGTGTTGCCTGCTGCACCGATGAGGTTGATGAGGCGAGCCTTTCTGACATTGGACTCGATGAACTTGCTGCAAACGGGCAGACGCGACGGCATGTATGCGGCAAGGTCAGCATTCGAGGCGGCGCAGTAGCAGGATGAGCGGGCTGTGCCGAGAGGGCAGGGTTCCGCTGTACGTCTGCGGTCCGCGCCAACTCACCAAGTCGTTTGCAACGAGCTCAATAGAATGGTAAGGTCACCGCTGGCAGCACCACGTCCATGCCGGGCGAAACCCTCCTGAAGCACATGGCGTGTGAGGGTGATGATATCGGTGGAAGGAGGAGAGTAGTCGTCTGCGCCCATGGCTGGTTCTTGGGAAAAGGTGGATTGTGAGGCGAGTGGTGGTCTTTGCACGAGTGATGCAAATGTGCAGGCGTGCGGTTAACGTCTGGTGGCGAAGAAGGTGCTGGTTATACGGATCTGTCAAACGATGGCTGGGAAATGAAGTAAGAGGAACCAAGAACGTCGTTGCCAATGCCGCTTGGTAACCATCTCACTGGACCCCCCTTCGTCGTACGCATCTCCGTCGTCTTCCGAAGTCGGTGTCGGCGCGGCCTTTGCTGTCCCCACCTCCCCATGACCCGATGCGACTGCCAGTGCCAGTGCCAGTGCCAGTACCCCCAGCTGGAACTTTGGTGAGTCGCGACGGCTCTGAACGCTCTCTCGTCCGCCTTTGCCGCCCTGTGTGGCCCGCCCGGCTGCCCCGCATTCTCGTGGAATTGAATCGCCCGACTGCAGGCAAGGCAGGCCACAGTTGCAGTTGCAGCACTCCGCTCAATGCCGGGCGGGTCAGACACAGGGCTAGTGCTGCGACCCCGCACCAAGCGCCGCACCTCGCTGGGCGGTCAATTAGGAGCCCGAGAGGCGGAAGGCGGGGAGCCTCGCGGTCCACGTCGCGCTCGAGCCAGCTCCTCGCGTCTCAAGCGCTGGCGACTTTCGGAAGCGGCCGGGTACACCAAGGCGCCTGAAAGGCCGCACATCCGGTCCACTCTCCTCAGCCCGGAAATGCGCCCAGTCCGAATTGCCACCCAATCGATCGCCCTTGTTTGAGGCAGTCGTTGGCCCCTCTCGGGTCCGGACAGAGTTGGGCTGAACTTGACGAAGGTGGCCCATGCGCACTTGCATAGCGCAAGCTGGACCCTGACCGAGTCAGTTGAATTCTCTGCGATGGGTGATTCTTGGTACCAACCTACGTCCTTACGCCATGGTAATTGCCAGAAATCGCATGTTATCATCGTCTATTTGCATCCGTCGCCAACTTTCCCCCACCTCCGTTTCCTCTGCACCACTCCTGCTCGCCACCACCGACGGCAAGGCGCCGCGATCCATTCCCACAAGATGGCATCTCAATCTCTTGGCGACGTCTTCTACGCCGATTATGACTCCACAGACCCCCCTGCATTGACCAGCCCTCGCCACGTCAGATTCGTAGTGCTCTCAGACACACACTCGACGGAACCGCAGGACGTTCCCGACGGGGTAAGTTCCTTGCTGAACAGTGCTCCTAAGGAGAAGCGCGCCTGCTATAGCTGATCAAGGCACTACGCCACCTGCTGTGTCATCCCCAGGATGTCCTTCTACACAGCGGAGACCTCACTGCCGCCGGGAGCCACGATGAGATACGCAAGCAAGTCGAGTGGCTATGCACGTTGCCGCATCCCATCAAAGTTATCATCGCCGGAAACCATGACTTTGCCCTCGATGCCGAGTGGTAAGTCTCGGCTCGCGCCACCGTCACGCGACTCACTAGTATGCACGCTCAAGCCTACTTGTTCTCGCGGGCTAACGCCATCGATATACTCAGGTACAGAGAGAAGGGCTTCAAACTCCACCAATTCTTCAACTACCCACTCTCGGATCCTGCGATCGCGAGGGAAGTCGTGGGGCAACCACCTAGCCAGGCTGTCCAGGCGTCCGGACTGCACTACCTCGACACGGAGGGCATTGCAATCCGCGTCGAGCGTCAAGGCGTCGACCACAAGGTATGGAAGATCTTCGGCTCGCCCTGGACCCCAGAGTTCCACGGATGGGCGTGGAACCATGCACGAGGGGAGCACGCCAAGCAGGTCCATGCATCGATACCCTCGGACACAGAAATCCTCCTCACACATGGGCCACCCCACGGTCTCGGTGGCCTGGACCGCATATTTGACGGAACCTCGGTGGGCTGCGAAGAGCTCACCCGCAAGGGGATGGAGGGGGAGATCAGGCCCAGGCTGTGGGCCTTTGGTCACATCCACGAGGCCAGAGGTGTCCACAGGCAAGAGTGGCCTAGCAGCAACAAGGATTCAGATAGTGCATCTTCTGGTGCTGCGTCCACGTTGTTGGTCAACTCTGCTCTGGTCGATTTCTACATGGAAAAGTTCAAGACGTCGAGGATACTGGACTACAAGCTCGTCAGTCAACCCGTCATTGTCGATCTGTCAGCTGATCGGGCGTAGCTCACGCACAGTGCAGCAAGACGGGGGAGCAAGTAGACTGATGGGAGGGTTCTGGCAAATCGCAGACAATCTTTATATATTATTCTGGCACGGCACCTCATCCTCGAGAATCCAACACCTAGAGCAAACAGGGCACCGATCCGCGCGTCTCGTCGCAGTGACAAAATGCCAAATGTTACTCGCGGACTCAAAGGCGCCTTTCATCGTGCAACTAGATCAACATCTCGCCAGCCAGCCATGTGTTGAGAAGGTGAAGCATCTGGTTAGGCTTTCTCTCCGACACCATGTGCGGAGCGCCGTAGATCGAGGCGAACGCTGTGCGGCAGAGTGAAGTCCGCGTGCATCAGTCAGCAAAAGCTCACCACCACGTGAGCTACCCGTTGGGACCGGACCGTCATCACAGCGGATTACTCACTAAGGTTGCCGCCCGTAGCAGTATCACCTGCCACCTCCCCCTGGTAGTGCCATGGCTCGAGAGACTTTGCAAAGTCGATGGCGCCGGGATACTCAAGGGTGTCGACGTTTCGCAGCGAATACAAATATCCGCACACATAGTCCGCTCTACCAACATAGATAAGGACCTTGATGCCGCGCTCGAGGAGCTGGGTGTGCAGCTCGAAGCTCTCAGTTTGGTGCTGGTAATCGATTTTGAAGCGCTCATTCACATCGTCTGAAAACGGCCGATACTCCGGTAGCTGACTTCGTGGCGGTGCCCCGATGAGTGCTCTGACGTCGTCGCGATTGAGGTAGCGTGCCAGGGCGGATCGGCCTTGTGTGCAGTCTCCCAACGCTCCCGGGCAGTCGGCGTGCAAGTCCATGGGATCAAAACCGGGCGTCTCGTACCAGGGCGTTGCAAACTTATTCCAGCATGTCCAGAACCAAGTCCCGCACGCATCGTCGGAGTACTCCTCTTCGCAATGTTGCGCGACCATCTTCGTACAGCGTGCCACCCACGGCTTCAACGTTGCGCAATTCCCAATCGTCTGCTTCGGCGGGCCTTCATTGGCCTTTGCTGTGCAGCCCGTGTCGTACAGGGCACTCCACCAGTTCGACGTCCTGTGTCCGCCATTCCCAACCAGAATGGTCTTCAAGTTGATGATGCTGCCTGCTTCGGGCTGCTTGCCTTCCTTGGCGGCATCTCTGATTACCTCGGCGTTCTTGTCGACGATTACACTCGCAAAGGCTGGTATGTACCGGCCCCCATAGCTTTGCCCAGCGAGGTGGAAGGGATTGTCGCGGTATTTGTCGAATACACCGAACCAAATGCGGAAGAAGTTGTAAATGTCCAGGCCTGCAGTGAGGGAATCCGCGGTAGGTTCCCCGAAACGATTGTAGGAGAAGCCGACCTACGCGCGGGGAGAAAAGGGGCCGTAGTAGGGTCAGCGCCTTCAAATTAGGCTACGACATGCATGGAGGGAGGCAGAGACTTACGCCGACGGGCTGCTCCACGAATACCACATTCGCCTTTTGGTTCCAGGAAGCGTCAAAGTACTTTGTACCGTTAATGGGCGGTCCGGCGCGGTCTTCCAGAATGACCCTACAAGGCCCATGGCCCAGGAAGAGCCCAAATGCCCCAGAGGCTCCAGGCCCGCCATTAGTCCACATGACCACTGGGTCCTCAGATGGGTTGCTTCGACTTTCAAAGAAGAAAAAGAAGAGGCTGCGGCCGTCGGCCGTGTCTATGTAGCCCGTGTACGATACCACTGTGGGGTCGCAGAAGGAATTAGGGTCTGGAGTGTCAGGATCGACATCTGCAGGTCGACCCTTCTCCCACGCTTTGCCGTGTCTTTTAATTCGGACGCTTGTGCCAGGAAAGTCGCGGTGAACCAGCCGCACGAAGGAGCCGCTGTAGGATGCAATCAGCTCCTCGATGGAGCGGGAGTGGCTTGCCGAAGCATTCAGCATGGAGGGTCGGATAGGCACCTCGAGTGTCAATACGGGCTCTTCCCTGCCGGGTTCGGCGGGCGGCCCGTTGCCTTGGTGGGTAAATGGATGAAAGGGCATCTGCGACGAGGCAAGGGCCAAAAGACCCAAGCTCAGAAGCATACAAAGATGAAGGTATGGGGTGAGGATCATGATGTTGGGATTCGACAGCGCACGGCGTGATACATGAGCCAGTCTTTTCGACGGAGGATAGCAGAGGATAGCAGACGGCCTCGCAAGCTCTGAATCGCTGCCAGCATTTATACTGGCGGCTTCGTTGCAGGCCTTTTCGAGGAGCACGCATCGAGGAGAGTAGCGCGAACGAACCAACTTGACTCAGCAATTGATTTGACTGAGCACTCAATTTACGGCTCGGAATGGGCCGATCCGTTGACGTTCCGGTGGCGATGACGCCAACGGAATGGAGTGATCAGATGACGGCCCGGCGGCGATTGACGCCAAGTCTATTGAAGAGCAGCATCGAGCGCAGCGCAGACTGACTGGTGATGATTGAGTCATGGCGTCAAAAGACGACACACAAGCTAACACCGGCTCTCAGCTGGCGTCCGCTCACCTCGATTGTCCGCATCAAAAGCATTTGCAAGTCCAGTAGGAACAATGCGCAGGCAGAGGTGAGCTCAGAAAGCGTTCAGGGCGTACCTACATGCGTTTCGCGAGGCCCACGCTCAGCATACGGATGTACCCAAAAGGACGGGATGTAAGAGCTTTATTGCAGTGCAGCCATCAAAGGACCCCGGATCAGTTTGCCTTCGTACCAAGGGGTGGGGCGCGCCTATTGTGGTGGCTGGAAAGGCTCCACGAGGTAGTTCGAGAATTCCTTCAGCTTTTCCGTGCCCCGAATCTCCGATGTCTCCAGAGGAACCTTGACCTGGCGGGTTGAGAGAGCACGATTGAGGAGGGACAGGTGGGGCATAAGCAAGTCAGCATCATGCGCTTCTCTTTTGATAGCACACCAGCAAGGCTGCCTCCATAGTGACATGGACTTTGCCATCACCTCGGCACACTCACAATGTGGAAGTCTTCTCCGTAGAGCTCGATGATGGAGTCGAGGTACTTGGCTTGCATAGCCTTTCTCACGCGGCAGTGGTCACAGTTGGAGCCCTTGGGAGGGTATAGCAGCTGGTTGCACACAATGGCATGCGTGTCGATTTCGTACTGCGTCAATTCTTGCACCAGCCTCTCCGTCTCGTAGACGGACAGGAACTCCGAGATGCAGACGCATACAAACGTCGTCTTTTCCGGGTCCTTGAACTGAGTGTTGACTTCGTTGATGACCGCCCGCATCGACTCCAGCTTGGCGAACATGTCTTCTTGGTTGTTCTGACCGCCCCCCATCATGCTGGTCATCTGATTCAGCATGGGTCCAAAGCTGCGTCCCAAGGTAGAGAACTTGGCGAGCGCCTTTTCGAGGACCGTAGGGAAGCTGAGGAACCGCAAGGTGTGACCAGTGGGAGCCGTATCGAAGACGATGACAGAGTATTGCATGCTCTTGACGTGCTTCATGATCTCGGCGAAGCCCATCGCTTCGTCCACGCCCGGGATTGCAAATGCCAAGTCGGACATCATGGAGGACATGGCGCCCCCGCCGCCTTGCTGGTCCGCTGGGTTTGGCGTAAGGGACGAGGGTAGAACATTGGAACACAACGTGAGAGGAGAGCAAGACATTCTCAACGCACCCAGTCAGATACACTTACACTGCTCAATCATCTCCTGAATGCTGCTTGCCGGATCAATCTCCATGGCGCTAAGGTTTTCGAATCCATTGACCTTGGTCGCCTCCTTGCCAAACTTTTGGCCAAACGCATCGCTGAGGTTGTGAGCGGGATCAGTCGAGATGAGCAGGACACTCTCCCTGACTTTGGCGAGCTGGATAGCGAGGGAGCATGACGTCGTCGTCTTTCCCACGCCACCTTTGCCTCCACAGAAGATCCACTTGAGCGAGTGCTGATCGATGATCGATTGCAGCGTGGGCTCGTTGTGCTCTACGTAAGCGACTTCTGTCATGGTGCGAGGATGGGAAATTGGGGGAGGGAAGAGGAGGTCAGAGGCGGTGATTCGGGACAGTTGGTACAGTAGGTATGTAGATGTGTTTGGGACCTGAAAGCGGGAAGTGCATAGGCTACCATGTGCTTCGGGGTCCTTCCACGTCGGTTGGCCACGCGCCCGCTTCCGCCCTGAATCGGTGTTGCTCTCTCCCGCGCGCAGAAGCTGTCGTATGCCGCCAGCGCCCCGCTTTTTCGTGGAGGTACAATACCAGTCTGGAGGCAGCCGATGCATTCATTCACAAAGAGCTCGAGGTGAGTGGGAACTAAGTAGTACGCAACTCCACAATGGTCGGCATTGCATCCTCGCAAGACCAACCGTGGCGTCAGACATTGGCGACCATACGGCGTGCAAAAGCAATCAATGAATGCGCAGCGTCAGAGCAACTCGGGCGATAACGAAAAGGGAGGCTACATGCGAAATCGAGGCGAGCTGCGATAAGGGAGTGAGAATACATGGTGTACATAAGCCCCACCCGGTGCGATAAAACTCGACGAGAATGTCTCTTCTACCACCGAAGGCTTGCGCGGTGCAACTCCAACCCCCTACTTTGTCGGTTCTGCGACTCGATGGGCACCCGCCTGTGCCTCCGCTTCGTCGGAGAGACGACCAGGGTCGGCAGCATCGTCTGTCAGACCCACGTTGGTCATGTCGTAGCCATTCGCCCGTAGGTACTCAAAGAACTCTGCGTCCATCTTCTCGATGCCATCTTGCACCACGGGAGGGATGAAGAACCACGTGATGAAGAAGGCCAAGACGGCGAGACCACTGCCGACGTAGAATGGGGCAGAGAAGTGCAAGTCGCTGTCCGATGGGAACCGGTCCTGTAGCGGCGTGTAGATGTAGGTGCCCACGAAAGCCCCGACCTTGCCCACAGCCGCCGCGATGCCGTAGAACCTGCCTCGCACCGCCGAAGGTGCAACAGCCTTGGAACTGAGCAGACCGAGATTGTTTCCAGGTCCCGCCTCGCCGAAGGCGACGAAGAGACCGTACATGACAATGAGTCCCGCCGTGTGGTTGCGGAAGTAGCCAAAGGCACCCGAGAGCGCAAAGCCAAAGATGGCCTGGAGGGCGAGGAAAATCATGAGGGTGTACTTGGGTCCAACCTTATCGACGATGGCAGCGCCAAAGAAGGTACCCGGAAGGTAAAAGGCATTGAGGGCAATAGAGAAGGCGAAGGAGGTGTAGAGGCTTGCGTCGGGGAAGAGTTGGTCGGTGAAGTACGAGGAGTAGATGCCGGCTGGGTAGGATACAAAGTCGTAGATGAACCAGACGAGACTGACGGCGGTCAGACGAACCCAGTACTTCTTGACGATGAGCCACCAAGGCATGTGCTTCTTGATTGCACCCTTCTTGAATGAATCGGGCTCATTCATCCGGGCTCGGAAGAAGAGGAGGGTCAGGGGCGGGATGGCTCCGAGCCCGATGGTGAGGCGCCATACCCAGACGAGGTGGTTCATTCCAAAGATCCACAAGAGGATCAGCGAAACAAATGGCGATACGACGAAGCCAACGTCGATGCACGAGTTGGTGGCAAGGACAAAGAGGCCCTGCTGCTGATGCTTCTTGATGTTCTTTTGCTCCGTGTTCTCAGCGGCGGCGACGGAACCGCAGGGATACTCGCCGCCAATGAAGATGCCGATGAGGAACCGGTAAGCGATGAGAGCAGAGAAGAGGCCCGAGGTGGATCCACCGGCTCCCCAGGCGCCGGCGGTCAGAATCGAGAAGAGGATGAGACCAGCAGAGCAAATGAGCATTCCGTACTTGCGGCCCATGATGTCCGAGGCGTAGCCAAAGCCCAACATGCCAACGACCGTACCGGCAAAGGCCAGCGAAGGGAAGAGGGTGGTGAAGCGGTCAATTTCGCTGGAACTTTCGTCGGCGTATTGATAGTCGGTGATGATCGTGGTGACGGGTCCCGAAAGACTGTTGATGTAACCGTCGCTGAACAGGGAGGCACCACAAGCAAAGATGAGTGCCACGCCGCTCAGCTGTCCGAGCTTTTTCTTGGCCAAAGGATTCGACGTTGAATCTTCCAGGCTCGTCTCGCTGCCAGGCACGGCAGAGACGACGGGCTTCTCGCTCTCGATGGGCGCCTTGTAGTCGCCGTGCTGGTCCTGCCCAGGGACGATCCCTTGATCGTGGGCGGCGGGTGATGCCATTGCTGCGAGGCGACGCTTGGCTCAAAGGTTGCGGGCTGGGCCGTGACGAAGCTTGGCGATCAGAATGCTGCACGGGTGGAAGCGTGCAAAGGGGCGCCGAGAAAATGAAGACGCGTCACGGAAGCGGAAGAGAGGGGGAAGAGGATGAAGAATGGGAAAGAGGAAGAAGGATGATTGGCAAGGGTGAAGAGATACTTCAGACGTCTTTGTGCAAGCGTACGCTACTGTTCCCACGAGGGCAAGACCAAGCGACTCAGACAGGGGCAGATTCTTAAGCCGTTTCGGAATTGAATGGCTGGACCTGGCTGGCGATGATGAGGAAGCGGTGCCCACACGGGCGGACGCAGGCACTGCGACTGGCTCGCTCACTCGGATTGCAAAAAGGTCCACCACGGGACGATAGTGCAAGGCCCGCAGCGTCCGTGCAGGAGGGCGCCAGCCGAGCCAACTGCAGCAGCAGCAGCGAGCGGTGTTGCACCAGGACAGGAGAGTGGGAGCCTAAGGGAGCGGCAGCAAATTCGAGACGGGCACGAGGCGAGGCGGGGCGGGACAGACGGGTGTGGCGGGACACAACGTTCGTTCGTCGAGGAGGGCATCCGGGCACGGGAGCTGAGAGAATCTGGCGTGTGCGATAGGATACGGCAGAATCCACCGTGCGCAGAGTCAGACGGGAGCAAAGTCGTGCGGAGCCTAGAATGTCGCGGCGATGCAGCAGGGATTGAGACGCGCCAGGCTGCCGCACTTGTGCTGCGAGGACGCCGTGAACTTCTGAACGGCGAAAGGGGCGAAGGCAATTGCAGCACGCGAGTCGGATGAAACGAGGGCAGCAAGCAGGACCGGTCCACACGGCGTACGCCGGGGCGTCCTAGCGAGCTGCATTTGTACCTTGCCACTCTCCATGTCGTTTATTCAGAGCAGGCAAGTGGCGCCAAGGCCAAGGCGCCCAGCACACCCGATTACCTCCCGATCGATCACGTTCTCGTCGCCATTCTCGCCATTCTCAGAAGGACGGAGAATTCGAGGACACCGGAGGCAACTTGAGTGCGCCAGAAGGTGCAAGCTTTTGAAAAGACTTGGCAGTGCTGCCATGCAAGTCTTTCTTCCACAAGAACGCGCACGGCTCGGCTGACCACGCGGACAACCTCGCGTGTGAGACCCGGCAGCGGCCCTTTATTTTCCTTGTGGGAGCGCACGTGAAGAAGGTCGGGGGGTTGGACCGCCATATTCCCATGGCCGATTCTTTGCTGCCTTGATTTGATTTGCCTGACCTAAGGATTGGCAGGAGCGGCGAAGCGGCAGATGGGTCTTTGCACTCGCCATCAAGTACACCAGAGAATGCTCAAGGAGCTAGGAAGGGAGCAAGCAAACTGCCAAGCTTGACCGATGCGGAACGCGCCGCGGCCAGAGGCGGCGGCGTCTGCCTCCGCTCACTCGTGACTCTAGAAAGGGCAGCAGAAATGAGAGCTTCGGAGTTGCCCCCATCACCTCAACACTCAGCCCAGCCATGTCCTGGAGAGGCAAAGCTTTTCGCGGCCACAGAGGCGGTCACTCCGCCGGGGTCAGCCGCCAAGCTCCTGCCAAACGCACCAGGATCGACGGACCGCGAACCTCCGATGCCCTTGCCCAGCATCTCGCAGCACTCGACGGCGCGCCGTATCCGGCATACAAGGACATCCTCGGTCAATGGAGCTTCGATGCATTCACGTTGCACATCGATCATGTTCAGGCTGATCCCTTTGCCAATCCATCTAAAGTGAGACTTCAGGTACCACATGCCTCGGCTCAATTCCCTCCAGAGCTCTTTGCATCCAAGGTCCGGTGAGCACCCCAGCCTCTTCCCGCACCACAAACCTTCAACCAGCCACCGCTTACTGACATTTCGTGGGAGCTCCGCTCGCTCAGTGCCGTGGCCTTTGCCGATTACCTGCATCGGCAGCTGTTCGCAGCCGTCAAATCTGACCCCGCCAATACCAGACCTGCCTCAACAGCTTGGGGCGGGGAAAAGGGGGGCGATGTTCATGTCGACTTTACGACCAGTCAAGTCGTAGAGCGCACTGCCGTCATCGTCACACAGCATTTCGTAGAAGCGCGCCTCTGTGTTGGCCTGCCAGCTGCCGGGCGCACCATCAAGGGCCACCGGGCTAGAGACCTTTTGACGACACAACTTCCTCGTCTGGTAGAGAGAACGCTCGTGGCCTCTGCTTACCGACCTGATGGCGTTCAGGCAATGCGAAGTCACGTCGACAGCGTCGAGGACCAACATGCTTTGAGGAAAGCCTTTCCACGGCACGATCCGCCGCTCGTGGCCTTTGTGCGCAACGGGGCGGTGCTCCCCCGAGCCAGTGGTGCCAGCATCGGGCCACTGCAAGGGCCTGGGGTCGTTCCTTTCCAGTCGCCTCAGAGCTTGGAGGTGACATTTGAGTTACCTAACAGCAGCGTCACAGGAATGGGGATCCCCTCGAAAGCGCTCGTCGTCTGCTGCGGTGCTGGCTTTCATGGCAAATCTACGCTTCTAGACGCCTTGGCACTGGGAGCTTATGACCATGTTCCAGGGGACGGCCGGGAGTTCGTCTCTACCGTATCCAATGTCTGCTCGGTACGCTCAGAGGATGGACGGTCAGTATCAGGCGTGGATCTGAGCAACTTTATCCGGGACCTGCCGGGAGGCAAGTCGACGGAAAATTTCTTCACGACGGATGCCTCTGGATCAACGTCCTGCGCCGCAAGTATGATGGAGGCTCTCGAGATGGGATCGGGACTGGTATGCATCGACGAAGACTCAACGGCATCAAATTGGCTAGCTTGTTCTCCCGTGATGGCTCAGCTCCTCGGCAAGGAGACCATCATCCCTCTGGAGCGGCGTGCGCAAGAAATCGCAGCTGCGGCTGGCACAACACTCTTCCTCGTCTGCGGCGGCTCCAGCGAGTTCCTGCAGCAGGCAGACCTCGTATTAAAGATGGAGGACTTTGGCATATCCGACGTGACCGCCCAAGCGAAACGTCTAGGCGCACTCAACACCGCACAATACGACCCGCCACGGCGACCGACTCCGGCCTTCAAGACACCACCGCCTCGCCAGGCAAACTTTGGCACCGCAGCAGTGTTCAGAGGCAAAATGACCTCCCGAGGTCGCAGAGCAATCCAATTTGGGCAAGAGCGGAGTGATGAAGTACGCATGCTCGATCTCAGTGCCATTCCTCAGATTATCTCCGAGAGCCAGACGAGGGCACTGGTCGCTGCGTTTCGGATTTTTGCGGCTAAGCCTCCTGAGGAGCGCCTGCTGAAAGACGAGGTCGAAGAGCTGGACAGACTCATCGAGGCAAGGGGCATCGATGCCCTTCAGACGATGAAAGAACCAGATGGCTTCCTTGCGCGACCGAGGCCGGCAGATATCGCCGCAGCCCTCAATCGTGTCAGGCAGCTGGACTTCTCTCAGTCCGCGTGAAGCAGCAGTAAAATGTCCTTCAACGAAGACTCGTTGATCTTTTTTGCCTGTTGAATTACATTTTCTAGGCGTGCATGTCACGCTGAATCTCGCTCGCGGGCCGTCTAATTCGACCTCCTTCCGCAATGATTCTGATTCGCCCTGGCCTTACGACGTTGTGAGGTCGTTCATTCCCGGAGGCTTCAATACTTGTAGCTCAAATGCCGAAAGCCGTTGGTCCCAGCTCTGTATCTCGACGTCAGATCTGCTGGAACGAAAGAGACTGAGGTGCCCTCCCTGCCCTGGCATTCCAGCTGCCACGCTGCCAAGCTCGAAGGCTGGTTTTGCCCGCCTCCGGCTTCTTCGACGCGGATCTCAGCGCAAACGCGGGGCAGAGAAGCCGGAGAGGCACGAGAGCAGAGGACAGTGTCGGCTGCGCGTGTCGTGGGTGTGAATCAGTCGGCCGCCCTGGCCCGTGGTGAGTGCTTCAGTTGGCCGAGCCCCCTGGGTCTCCGAACATTGGCTTTCTTTTGCATTGTAACGTCCAGTCGCAAACTCCACCCACCGCTTACAAACCGCCACGGCGCAGAAGCCCAAGAATCAATTGCTTTATTCTACTCAAACACCCTCCACCACTCCTCCTCTTCATTGCGCAGACCTCCGAGAATCGTCTCTCACCCCCCCACACCCGGCGCGCGATCAACCATGGCCGTCCAATCCAGGCTCGAGCCCGTGATGGACGAGCTCAAGCAGAAAGCTTTGATCGCCGGGATCGATGTTTACTCGGGCTACAGAAGAAATTACGCCCTGATACAGAGGGTACTCCAAATTTCGTACTTTGCCTTTATCATCGGGTCCACCTATCGCTCCATCAACCCCAAGTCCAAGAAGAGTTCAAAGGCAGCTTCCGCCAAGACCGGACTGGACATGCAAAAGTCCACTGCGAGTGGAGAAAAGTCGGAAGAGGAAGTGAAGAGACTCAAAGAGGCTCAGAGCGTCGAGACTGAAGTCGACATGTCTGGAGGTCCACGGGGAAAGAAGAGTCGGAGGGGAAAAGGGCCTCGCGTTGAAGTCGATGCCAAGTTCTTTGCGCAGCTGAGACGGATCCTGCGCATCATCATTCCATCATACAAGAGCAAGGAGGCTCTGCTCTTGATGGGGCACTCCGTCTTCTTGGTGCTGCGGACGATGCTCTCACTGTACGTCGCCGACCTCGATGGTCGCATCGTGTCAGCATTGGTGCGGGCACAGACGAAGCAATTCCTCCTCGGCATCCTGTGGTGGATGACCGTCGCTTTGCCAGCAACCTACTGCAACGCCATGATCGAGTTTTTACAGAGCAAACTTGCCCTCTCGTACCGTACGCGGCTGACGCAGAAGATCCACGACGCATACCTCTCCGACGATACCTACTACCAACTTGGCAACCTAGACGATAGGATCCGCAATGCCGACCAACTCATCACTGTCGATGTGCAAAAATTCAGCGATGCGCTCGCTGCCCTCTACTCGAACATCGCAAAGCCAATCCTCGACGTCTCCCTCTACAACTACCAATTGTCCAGAAACGTTGGCGCAGAGGGTCTCATCATCATCAACATTCTCGTCCAAGGCTCGGCTGCTTTGCTTCGGGCTGCGACACCACCATTTGGATCCTACGCTGCCACTGCCCAAAAGCTCGAGGGAGAGTTCCGATGGGCGCACAGCCGTCTCATCGAGAACAACGAAGAAGTCGCCCTGTATCGCGGCCAAAAGTCGGAGAAGAATGCCATCGAGAGGGCCTACTTCAGTCTCATCAAGCACATCAATCGCATTTCCAAGATTCGCATCGGCCACGGAATGATCGAGGAGGGTATCATCAAGTGGCTCTGGGGCTCATTGGGGGTGAGTAGGACCTGAGCCGCAGTAGTATTGTGTCCGCATCGCTGAGCTGACACCTATGTCTCACCCCCTGCTTGCGACCGCTCAGCTGGTCATCTGCTCTATCCCAGTATTTGTTAAGCTTCCGGGAATGGGCGGAGGTGATATGGGCTCGAGGACAGAAGCATTCGTCACCAACAGGCGACTTCTGCTCTCGTCTTCGGACGCCTTTGGTCGAATCGTCTCGTCCTACAAGGAATTGTCCGAGATGGCAGGATACACTGCTCGTGTCTCCTCACTGCTCGACACCATGGACGAGGTCAAGGCGTCGCGCTTCGAGAAGAAGTTGGTCTCCAGCGCAGGCACCGAAGAGAATGCCGCCGTCTTGCGAGGTCGCGGCCGCGTCGAGGAGTCGCCCGACATTGTCTTTGAGGAGGTGCCGATCGTCAGTCCAAATGGCGATGTCCTGGTCAGGAAGATGAGCTTCAGGGTCACGCCGGGCGAGCATCTGCTCATTATCGGCCCCAACGGCTGCGGCAAGAGCTCGTTGTTCAGGATTTTGGGCGGCCTCTGGCCAGTCTATGGAGGTGTGGTCAAGAAGCCACGGGCTTCCGAGTTCGCATATATCCCTCAGAGACCGTACCTGTGAGTCGCAAGAGTACGGCCTGTCCGTTCACCTCGCCTGATCAGCGACAAAATTAATGATTCTTCCTCTCCCATTTGCGCAATCTTGTTGCGGCACAGGTCTCTGGGGACTCTGCGCGACCAAATCATCTACCCGCATACTGTCAGCGAGATGCGAGCTCGCGGTATCACAGACGAGGACCTCCTCAAGGTCATGGCTGTGGTTCAAATCGACCGCATTGTGGAGCGAGAAGGAGGCTGGGACGTCCAGCGCGAGTGGCGTGATGCGCTCAGCGGCGGCGACAAGCAGCGAATTGCCATGGCACGCTTGTTCTACCACAAGCCCAAGTATGCCATTCTGGACGAGTGCACGTCGGCCGTCACTTCGGAGATTGAGCAGATCATGTACGAGCATGCGACGCGGCTGGGCATCACGCTGCTCAGCGTCTCGCACCGTCCCTCGATCCACAAGTTCCACACCAATGTGCTGCAGTTCGATGGTCAGGGCGGATTCTCGTTCAGGAAGCTGGATACGGAGGCCACCGAGAGGAGACAGGCTTTGCAAGAGGAGAAGGAGCAGCTGGAGCAGAAGCTCGCGGCCATCCCGCAATGGAAGGAGAGGCTGGAGGCGCTCGAGTCGGCGCGGTCGCGCCCGGCGTCGCCTGTGGCCGTGAGGTGAGGTGGCGGTGACGGTGGAGTGAGCGTGCGTTGAGTACTAGGCGAATGCCGGCCCATATTGCTCATTTTCTCCCACCTTTGTACTCAGCATTCGAGCTCAGTTCGAGGGCATTTCAAATTGCGGACTCACTTTAATCAAAGATGGTATACCTCGTTGTTTCGGGGCCACAGAGTGTGTGTGCGGGTGGTAGCGTCGCGTCCTTTGACGCCCCGCTTCCGCGCGCCGGCTACGTCACGGCTCCACTACGACCGACCGACAGCCGGACGTGGAGTGTACCGCCACACTGAAGCGGGAGCGCGAAGGGCCCTCGGTTGCGCCCGTGGGTAAAGTGCGTTCGTTGGGCACGAGGGGTCAGCATGCGTCTCATAATCCCCGCGAGGAGCCCACCAAACAACGAGGGGCAGGTCAGTGCTGCCATCTCCCAATCCCGTACTCCTTTCGACACTGTTCGTCATCATCGCTCGAGTTCGTCTTCGCATCGCACCACATTCTTTACACGATCATCCCATTCACATACACAACGGGTCCTCTGGGAAAGCTACATTATACCACCAAACACAACTACTATCCGAAAATGAGCGACGACATGGGAGCGGTCCCCGAGGGACAGAAGCAAGGGTGGGGGCAATTTCTCAAGTCCATTGCGTCCTTTTCGGGAGACCTCTCGGCCATGACTGCGCCCAGCTTCATCCTCAGCCCGACCTCTCTGGTCGAGTATCCTGTGAGTCGACCGCGTGGGACGGCCGACATCGATGCTACCCGCCCGTACTGACCCCATGGCGCGAAAACCCTTTGCCCCGCGCAGAGTTACTGGGGAGAACATCCGGAGCTGTTCGCGGCTTGCAGTGAAGGCTCTGATGACGTCGAACGCATGAGTGAGTGTGCAGGCCCGTCTGATTACTCGAAAAACCTGGAAGCACAGGCTTAGCATCGTTCTGCTCTGTTTGACCCTTCCCTATAGCGAATGTGCTTCGCTGGTTCATCGGCACTCTCAAGGGTTCCTACACGGCCCGGAACGAGAGCACCGGCAGCGAGAAGAAGCCATTGAACCCTGTCCTCGGCGAGCTCTTCCTTGGCAAGTGGCCCGACGCAAGCGGGAAGGGTGAGACTGAGCTCATCGCTGAGCAGGTCTCGCACCATCCCCCAGTCACCGCCTACTACCTTCACAATGCCAAGGCTGGTGTCACGCTGGAAGGCCACAGTGGGCAGAAGACGTCCTTCTCGGGTCGTTCCATCAACGTCAAGCAAGTCGGTCATGCTGTCCTTCGGGTCGCGAACTCCTCGGGCGGAGAAGACTTGTACCTCATCACACTGCCTAATATCGTCATCGAGGGTCTCTGGTATGGCGCGCCTTACCTCGAACTTTCGGGGACCAGCCACATCTGCAGCAGCACCGGCTACCTAGCCACCATCAACTATACTGGCAAGGGCTACTTCTCCGGCAAGAGCCATTCCTTCAAGTCCACCATCTCCCACGTCTCTCAGCCGAGCAGCGCTCTGTACAACATCGAGGGCGAGTGGGCTGGCGTGTCAAAGTTCAAGGGCAAAGCACCCGACGGGTCTTCCGGGTCCGTCTTCTGGGACGCTAGCAGCAAGCGCCACGAGCTCCAAGTCAAGCCAGTCGAAGAGCAGGCCGACATGGAGAGTCGCAAAGTCTGGAAGAAGGTGGCAGATGGGATCCGTTCAGGGGACTACGACACCGCGAGCAGGGAGAAGAGCCGCATCGAGAATGAGCAGCGCAGCAAGCGCAAGGAAGAGATCACCAAGGCCACGCCGCACCAGCTGGAGTATTTCGTCCATGTAGCGGACGACAAGGAATGTAAGTCCATCTTCCCTGCCAGCCATTCGTCCCTTGAGCATATATTGACCACTTTGTCCATGCCTCTCACCCTCCCTGTGACACCCTTTTTCTCAGACGCCGAACTGATCAGCAAGTTCAAGGGCTCACCATCCTCGCAAGAGGCATACCGGCAGAAGCCTCGCGTGCACTAAGTGAGTGCACGCAGAGGGCAAGCACTCTGTTAGATTGCGCGGGAAGAGCTCATCGCACCCTTCTAGGTTGCCAGCTTCCTTGCCAGGCATCATCATGGGACTTTTCTCTCTGGACCCCACGTCATGTATCCGTCTTCTCGCTGGTCCGCTCGTCAATGAGATTTGTAGATATTTGCAGCTATCGGCGCATCTTGCGCACGCATCTCGCAGCGTGACTCTCCATTGCTTTTTAAGAAGGAGTCAAGCAATCGGAAGTCAAAGGCCACGGTTCTCTCCTCGCTTATCTCTCCGTGCGTGACTGCTCCCCTGGGAGATCGGGCCTGGGGAAGCAAAACGTGGGCGGAGTGATTGGTGCGGTAGAGCAAGGCAACGGAAAGCGTCGTCGTTGTCTCCTCGTTGCCTGAAGCAGGAGCTCCAACGAGGTGCAGAAATGGGCTTTGGGTAGTCGCCTGCAGCGGCTGCTCGACACTCGCCAAGAAAGAAAAGCATCGCTTGGTCACCGAGGAGCTTCCCGGGGAAACTATTCTTTCCTCCCGATGTCGAGGACGTCGGCTGTCCCGCTTCGAGCGAGAGCGACTGGCAGCTTCGTAGCTTGGCGATGGCGCCAATCGCATAGCGTGGATGCCTCGACAATGCGCTGAGGAACCTCCCGGGTGAGCTCGAGCTTCTTGTCGCCTTGGCTACGGATCGGACAGAGCGGGTCAACCCGGCCGGTCGCCCGGCTCCACCGAGGTGGAGGTCACTGACAGACGATTGGCGCTATGTGACCACACGGAGCGCGCACAGTGCCGCGGCTAAACTCTCCGAAATGGTCATTTTTGCGCGATTGGCAATCTGAAAAAGCACAGTTCTTTGCACCGAACCACCCTGATGACTGCGTGAGGGTGTGGTACTCTTTTTTCTGATCATCAAACATCAAATTTGAGGGGTTTGGAGGGTCCAAAAATCGCAACTTTTTGGGACCCTGCATATGAGCTGTGAGCCTCGAGCGGCGCGCGACGCGGCGCGTCTGGGTAGGGTCTGGCAAGGTCAGTAAGGGTTTGGTGCACTGGAGCAGTGTAAAAGTCGGAACGGCTTCAATGCGCCCTCCGTGTGGTCACATAACGCTAACCACTGACAGACTCGCCGCACAGCGAACGCGAGGTTGCCGTGCTCTTCATGTACCTGCCTCGGAAGTTGCGTCGTCGCGCTTCGTGGCTGTGATGCTCTCGACCTTCGGGGTCTGTGAGGGACGCCAAATCGTAGCTTTCATCGATGATTCCTTGACCTCATCCAAGTGGACATCATTTGAAAGCCCTGCTCTCTCACGCGGGGACTTCCACCCACCGAGCGCCCGTAAGCTCTTGCGCACGGGTTTTGGGAGTTGTGAGCTTGTGCAGGATGGCTCACTCAGCCTCGCCAGGGTCAGACGTGTTTCATCCGCCGCAAGACAACATCCCCGACGTCGTCGTCTTTGCCACGCATGCCACTCTTGTTTCCCACTAGACGCATCTCAGTCCCGCCCGAGGTCCCGTCGAGAGGTCGAGGGGGGAGGCCCGCACTGATGATTTCCGGTCCGGTCGGTGTCCATCTCGTCGCTCGAGCTGAGCTTGGATTGGCAGGGTGTATGTATGGTATCGTTCCTACAGGACGCCACGCACAGCGGGACGCCCTTCGATCGCAGCGCGGACGAGCGGCGAGGCGGGACGCGGAAGTTGACAGGCGGCTGCTCGTGCGTTATGGGCGCGGCCTTGCGTTCAGGCAAACTCTAAGCTCACGGCGGTTGGCACTCCGCCTGCGTGTTAATCGCCTAAGTACGGTCGCGGGCCCAGCGCCCGTCTGCTGCCGCGGCGGAGGAGCGGAGTGTCGCGCGCGCAGCAACAGGCATCGTCAAGATAAGACAGGGCGGGACAAAGGCATCAGGGCCACGGCCAAGGAGGCGCGTCCGTCTGGCCTTTGCGTCAAGTTGCTCAGAGGGCTGCGTTGGTAATCGAAGAGTGGGAGAATGGCAAGCGTCCGTCCGTCCGTCCGTCTGCCTGCCAGCCTGCCAGCCTGCCTGCCCGCCTCGCCCTCCCGAACGTCCCCGCCCAGTTGCCCACCTCCCCGCGCCCGCGACACCGCACGTACGTCGCTTGGTTCGAGACAGCCAATGTGGTGCAATCTGGCCTGGTCTGGCCTGTGCAGGGCTGTAGCACTATGACTCCAGTCGCCGCGGAAAGAGGCTGTTTGTGGGATCCTGTGTGATGTGAGCTCTGGCTGTCGCGCTGCGCCGGTCGTCTGCAAGTGCAGCTCTCGCCGGCCCATAATCGTCTGTCCGACCGACCCTCCTCTGACTTGACAGGCCCGAGGCCCGCCCGCCCGTCTGCACTGCGCCCGCCCGTCCGCTCGCGGCTCGTCCGCCCGCCCCGAGGCAGTGCGCCGCTTTAAGCACAAATGGGCGCAGTGAGTGGTCCGGTGCCTCGGCTGCAAACATCGACGACGACTGCGACGACGACGACTGACACCCGGGCCACGCCGCCGCCGCCGCCTGACTGCCATCGTACAGTAGGCGCCTGTGATCACCAACCATCATCATTGAGCGTTGTCCCACTCTCTGCCATCCCCCCCACCCATCGTCGTGTCGATTCTCCCGAGAATTGCCAACATCGTCCGCAATCGAACCGACCCCTTTCCCGCCACCACACCCGTGTATTGTACGACGACACTCTCCCATAGACTCTCATAGACTGCCGGAACCAGACCCACAGGCCACCTACACCACGCATAGACTGACGTCCTGAGCGACGTCCCAAACCACTACCTACAATTGCCTCCGCCGCCGCCGCCGCCACCACCATCACCTCCACCACCACCACCATCGCCTTCTCCCACCACCATCATCACACCGCAAGTATCGCCTGCTTGACTTCCCTTTACCTCTCGACCTCATTACTCGGCACGACTTGCTTCTCCGCGACCACTTCGCCCCTGTGATTAGATACAGGGTGACGCTACCTAGGTCCAACAAACTGCGACCGCTCCCCGGACCGGACATCCCTTCTTCGTCTCCCATCCTCCATCACTCTCAGACGTCCTCGGGCCCGGCAAAGCTCTTGTCGAGAACGCGCACCTCTTCTTTGCTACTGCCCCAGCTAGCAAAACAGTCTCGCCGACCCCTCAAGGCATTATTTGACGCCTCGTTGTCTTGGTTGTCGCCAGCCTTGCGACGCCGACGAGCACCGATACAAACATTTACCCGTGTGCGAGGTACTAAACGTATCACACGCGCCAGCCACAGAGGCTACACTTGCAGCATCCGTGCCCACTGTGCAATCACTCGCGCGAGAGCAACAGGCAGACGCCCGTCCTGTCGACTCGCAGCACCTTTCATTTAGGAGCACACTTCACTCTTTTCCACAAACATTAATCTACCTCCCTACAACATCACACACACACACCATGACATCGTCAGTGTCATCATCCTCCACCGGCGCACCCGGACCGTCCAAGTGAGTTCAAGTTTCTAATGGGGACCCTCCGGGCCAAGGGCTGCGAGAGCACAGGCGCGCGTGAGCGAGTTCAAGCTCGCCACACATTGCTAAGCAGGTGCACAGCATGCTGCGCCGCCTCGCGCTCCTAGGCCACAGAGGTCTCAAAGAGCATACGCGCACGCGACACAGGGCTCCTTCGGCCTTGCTTTGTAAATACACCTGCAGAGAATCACCATATTGGCCCACTCTTCGGCTATTTGCAGCATCCACACGGCCCTTTCGCACTACCGCACCCAGATATCTGACCTTGCCTCACTCTCGCTTGCCCAAATCAACCACTCCCCCCTCCTAATTGTTCCCACAGGTCACCAGCGGCAATGCCTCCCGGCGAAGCAACAGTGCAGCCCATGCCAATGGCTAGTGGTGGCATCCACGCAACAACAAACTCCGCCGGCGCTTCTGGTTCCGTATCCACAGAGACGAGCTACGGCGCTTCCTCTCACGCAGCATCAGACGCAGGCTCAGTCATGACAGAAGACGAAGAAGATTTGGAAGATTACTGCAAGGGTGGATACCATCCCGTGCATGTGGGCGACACGTTTTCGGACGGGCGGTATCTCATCGTGCGGAAGTTGGGCTGGGGCCACTTTTCAACTGTATGGCTAGCCAAAGATCATAAGTGAGTGCGAGATGAGACGCGGACCCCCATCCTCTCAGAGAGACCGACCTGAACTCTCGTTTTTTACTTCGCCGGCCCCTACCCCTTAACTTCAGGATGAACCGACACGTGGCCCTTAAAGTGGTCAAGTCAGCTCCTCACTACACCGAGACCGCTCTCGACGAGATCAAGCTCTTGCAGCGGCTAGTCGCAGCAAACCCAGGACACGCAGGCCGCAGACATTGTGTTTCCCTACTAGACCACTTCAAGCACAAGGGCCCCAACGGCTCTCACGTCTGCATGGTGTTCGAAGTACTTGGAGAGAACCTTCTCGGTCTCATCAAGCGGTATCAGCATCGCGGCGTGCCGCCGCACATTGTCAAGCAAATTGCCAAGCAGGTTCTCCTCGGGCTCGATTACATGCACCGGGAATGTGGCATCATCCACACAGATCTGAAGCCGGAAAACGTCCTCATCTGCATCGATGACGTCGAGGCTGTGGTACAGGCTGAATTGCAGACAAACCCGGCCGCTGTGCCGACGAAGTTGGTCGGTGTTCCGCCAAGCTCTGGTCGAGGTGGCGCCCAGACTCCCAGGAGAGAAGGCATTTTCATCACTGGGTCACAGCCTCTGCCGAGCCCGAGCAGCAGCCTGAGCTCAAGCCCCATGTTTGACAAGTGGGCATTTGCCATGTCCAAGATCGAGAATGCAGGCAGCGCTAGCGAGAGCATCAAGAGCGGTTCGGAGTTGGGTGCTGCATCCGCAAAGCCAGCCGGTGGCGAGCGCGAGAAGACGGCTGAGCTTCTAGGCAAAGGGATGAGCGAACTCAGCACCACGGGATCAGAGTCACCTTCGGTTGCCGAGCCGGAAACGTTTGGCAGCAAAAGCACCCCTTCTGCCGCACAACCCAAAGGGCCATCACTGCTTTCTCAGCAGGCTCCAGGTGCCGCCAACAAGGCCCAAGCACCGCCGTCGAGCGTGCAAAGTCCGAGCGGTTCCGAGTCAGTCAGCGAAAACTCGGCGCCTGGATCCTCGGGCGAACCATCGTCAATTTCCGAGTCTCTGGTGTCCAGCGGATCCCAGGAATCGCGGCTTCCTCACAGCTTTGCCCCGGCTCCGGCTGCCGGTGATCCCACTACCCTACCTCCACCTCCACCATACGACCCGAGCTCCTTGGAGAGGATAACGGTCAAGATTGCCGACCTTGGCAATGCTTGCTGGGTCGACCATCATTTCACCAACGATATCCAGACTAGGCAATATCGCTGTCCGGAAGTGATCCTGGGTGCCAAATGGGGACAGACGGCGGATATTTGGAGCGCTGCATGCATGGTGAGTGTTGCATATGATTGACAAGAATGCTCTTGAGCATATATACTGACTGAGATTCGCATGCCTCGCACAACTACAAACACTCTCTGCCAGTTCTTTGAGCTCCTGACGGGAGACTACCTCTTCGATCCTGCCGCTGGATCAAAGTACAACAAGGACGACGACCACATCGCACAGGTCATCGAGCTACTTGGCGACTTCCCCAAGAGCTTGGCCTTCTCCGGAAAGTACAGTGCCGACATCTTCACCAGACGTGGCGAGCTTCGACACATCCACAAACTTCGCTTCTGGCCCCTCATCAAGGTGCTGCAAGAGAAGTATCTCATGCCAGAGGAGGACGCAGAGAGGCTCGATGCCTTTTTGATGCCCATGCTGCGGTTGCATCCCGAACAGCGTGCCAGTGCAGGCGACGCACTTCGCGACAGGTGGCTCGAGGGCGTCGTGGTAGAAGGCGAACTGGAACAGATGCTGAGGTCAGGCCAGCTGAGCGATTTGGCTGGGATCCTCGGTTGCTCTGCCGATTCGTCAAAGGTGCCACCTCATCTCGCGGCACGCGCGGCTGGCCAAGGCGTCGGCGTCGAGACGGATTTGGATGCCCTCGATGCGTTGAAGCCAGTCAGCAATTCACTGTCTTCCAGTCTGGCGGCATCGCCAACTCCCGTACACATGAACCCGCAAGCTCTGCAAGATGCCCAGGCGCGAGCTGCTCAACACGCCCAGCAGCTTCGTTCCGGCCTAGATGGCAACAATGGCACGACGACGAACGCGAGCGCGGCAGACCCTTCGGTGCCGCCTTCCGCCATTGCTGGCTTCCCAGAAGTGTCCAAGACGGCAGGCTCAGCTTCTAGCAGCGGAATCACGGCGGCTGCTCAAGCAACACCTCGTGCTCAGCCCGCACAAACCCGCAACGCAAGCTCTCCTTCGCCGCACGCGCTTCCACAGGCTGCCAAAGCCCCTCAGCCCGTGTCGTAGAAGGCATGTGTGACCAAGCGGTCGCGCCTCGTCAGACACACATAGATGCACATGTGCAGCTCCTGCCACGCCCAGTGCTTCAGCTCGTTCCATGTAGCATCTCTAATTTGCGAAGCCTCTATCGAGTGACTTTCTTCATCGAAGTCACAGTAATTCTCGCCTCGTTGGTGCCCGCTGCTTCGCAGTACCGCTTCCTCGTACACACCCCTTCGATCTGATCCCTCGTGGTCGAACTAGCCCATCATCTTCTGTCCCTGCTTTTGGTATGGTAAATCCTTGGCATTTGCTCGACTCGACTACCCTGCTCCGTTGTTCTTCCGACTTGTCCTGCTTTGCTTCTCGTTTTTTCCAAGTGCGCCTCTATGATCCATTGCAACTCTCATCTCCAAAATGCTCGACTTGACCTGGCTGATGCGTGGCTGCGTCCGTGCCGCAAGGGCAATGTAGAGTGACGTCCTCAAAGTCCTAGCCTCGAGTGTGTGACGTCTCTTCTCCCGTCGCGGGCACTGCGTGTGCGAAAGCCTTACGCGAGCCCGTCTCGCCGTAACACCCGACGTGAAGGCCCTGTGTGTTCAATCACTTGGTGACGACCCGCTCTGCGCTCATGAGGTCCATGCAGCCCTCGTAAACAAAGAGCGCTGCAGCATTCGTAGGGAACGCCCTCAGGAGGCAAGGAAGGAAGCCAGTGTAAAAGACGCGAACTCTCTTCAGGAAGGATGCATCGCGACCGGGGCGATTCCAGATGTGCAGGAATGCGCTGCGCATGGTGGGGTATTTGAGCTGCGGTGTCGACGTCGATGACGAGGAGGTTCCCTGCGTTGGGACGGCTCGTGGGAAGTCGCTCATCATGAGATTCTTGATTGCATCTGCGGGGAAGGCGGTAATCCAGAAGATTTCGGCTGCGATGCCGCCCGATAGGAACGTGGCTAGCCCGGGCGATATTTCGTACGACGTACCCTTGAGGTTGGCAAAGCCGCGATTGCACAACTCGAAGCTGCCAAACATGGCTGCGAAGCTCGAGCGGAATGTGAGTGTCGCAGGTAGGGTTCTCCACAGCCCAAGGGCGCCATGATGCCGGATAATCTGCTTGGCGGCGTCTATGGGACCTGTGAACTGGCGGGCCTCAGCGGCGGCTGCGGGCGAGCCTGAAATGCGCATAGAGACTCGCTGAAACTGCATCTGGAGGAGCGTCTTGAGGTTCTCGGTCGGCGTCGTGACGAGGCTATTTGTCCATCCTGCGCCGAGGCCAGCAAGAGCGTGGTACCCCACAGGCAGAGGTTTGCCGGACTCGCCCCCTGTGCCCGTGAAGCGGCTGAAGCACAGCCGGAGGTTGTGCAGTGTACCGAGGAGGATCGAGTCGGAGATGGCCCACCCGACGGCCGGCGGCGAAGCACCCTTGTACAGACCGAGGAGGGATTCTCGCCGTGCGAGCTGGACGAGACAGTCCCAGGGCCCCTTGTAGGTGCCGTACGGGGAGACTTGCATGCGTACTTTGAGGCAGTCGAAGGGATGGCCGATGAGCAGCTTTGTAACGCCCGAGGCGGTCCCCGCAAGGAAGCCCTTCAACGAGCCGGAGCCTTCATTATTGTTGACGACAACGCCGGCGGGTGGTTGGGACGGGGGAGGGGCGGAAGCAGACGAAGTTGCTGCGCCGCTTGCCGGCGAGGCGGCGGTGCCCCGTGAGTTCGGAGACATCCCAGGGGCGGTTGTCAGTTGTAGAGGCGGGGGTATGCGGTTGTGCCTCGACGGTCAGAAAGAAAAGGAACGAGTGAAGATTGGCGAGGACAGGAATTCCGGAAGAGCGCCCCCGCCCCCGACCGAAATTAGCTGCACGAGCAACGCGAAGTTCTCGCTGACCAAAGCAATTTAGAGTAGTGCCATGGCCAATGCGCCTTCTACGCGAAGTGATTAGGCTATCTATTCTCTGAGCCACGCTAGGTGCTCCTTTCACCAATTGGTCATCACGACTGGCGGAATGAAGACTAGGACCACGGCCAACATGCACATCAAGGGGTTTATATGGCTGTGATCCGGACGCTACACAGGCAAACGTTGACGTTTCAGCACGTATCACAAGAGAGGCCCCTCACAGCTCGCAAGTGTCGTCACGTAATAAGGCAGTATCGAGCCGGAATTCTAAGAGCTGTATTGCACATGGATCCATACCAGCTCTCATCCTCTTTCTGCCGATGGGTGAAGCGGGGCTTACGCCGATGAATGAATATCGTCTTTGCTCATACGAGCTTGGTGAAGATCTTTGGGGCCGTGCACTGCGAGACGAAAAGGACACAAACAGGAACTGTTCAGTAAGGTGGAACAGGCCACTTGTCCACCGAAGCAGAGGCATAGACTCACATCACTAGCGCAATGTGCCAGATGGACTGCAAAGCGGTGGAAAGTTTGAAAGAGATACTTTGATAGTCAGCCACCACGCATGCTATACTGTCCATCCTCCTGTCCTTCTTCAGATACCTACAGCTGTGTATCAGATGATCCGAGTAGGGATCGAGGCGTTTGGGTGGGTGGAAGAGCAGACATCAGCATACACCCTCATGAGTCGAGTGTTCGTCAGGCATACATCGCTGCTACGAGGCTCGCCTGCGTACAGCCGTGATGGAGGCAGGCGCTTCCACCACATCGCAGCATGCTAGACTTCACGAGCAGCGGTTTCCAGAACTTACAATTCCTCCATGCAGTCCTCGCCCTTGAATCCTTGCCCCTCCTGCACCCGGTTCTGGCATTCGTCAAAGTGATGCTTGATAGGGGCGCAGTCTTTCGAAGACTCGCAGGCTGCATATATGGACAAGGAATTGGGTCAGTAGAAGGCTCGGCACCTCCTTTGTGATCATTCAGTCAAGGGCAGCTCACACTCGTAGATGGAGGGCATCGGGTCCTCGATTTCCTACCGCGAGGAGCAAGGAAGGGAAAATGGTCCAACGATCAGCGCTTTCAGCTTGTAGGCCAATTAGCCCCGCGCTCGTCGCGGTACCGCAAAGAAAATCCATTCGCCCTTTGCTGCTCAGGACTCACCTCCTCTTCGTCCTCCGAATCATCGGCTTCCTCTACTGACTCCTCGTTGGCCTCCCCGTCATCAGAGCCTGCTTCGGTTGCGCTCTGCGGAGGTGGTGATCACGACAAGGGCTTGAGACAGATCAGCACACGACGTGCAAAGATGAATGACCCGTTATTCGAAGGGGTCATTTCAATCCTCTCAAGCGTTGTCTATGTGACGCTGAGACGCACCTCATCCTCAGCATGCACTGTGGGCAGGAAGGAAGAGAAGAAGGTCGAGACGGACGAGAAGAGCTCCGAGGTAGAGAAGGTCTCCGTCATCGAAGACGCAGCTGTTGATGCAATGGACATGTTGAGTAGCTGTATGAGCGTGCTGAAACGGCAACCTTCGTTCGAGAAAGAGAGGACGAACTCGCGGTCATTGCCAATCGAGCTCCTGGTTGACTTCGATTCTCGGTGGTCAAAGCGTTCAAGCATACACGCACGCGTGCAGCTCCGTTCCGAACAATGAGGGCAACTCCCTCCATCCGACCTGCCATGCTTGCCACTCCACCTTCTTTCCTTCACCCATCCATATCCTCGGACATTCCCACCGACTAGCATTCCTCCTACTGACTTAGTCTAAAGCTGCTGTAATAGCGTCACACATACTTCTGGTCGTTAGGATGCCAAGAAAGACGCGTGCAGCTCACAAGGCTGAAGAGACGGCGGAGCAGGACACGAGCAACTCCACCAACGAGGTCACGCAAAAGGTCCCCGCCACAGAAGGCGCGACAAAGGGCGGCAGAAAGGGAAAGGGAAAGGAACTTGAAACTGATGTGAGGGAAGAATCGCTCCCAGAAACTGAGCAAGGGCCGGCGACGGAGGTGGAGCCAGAGCGGACAGAAGACGGGCAGTCAGATGCAGAGGCTGCAGCAACACAGACATCGGAATCCAAGGAAACCAAGTCTAAGATGACCATGGAGCAGAGGAAGGAGAAGATGATGGCTCTCAAAAAGAAGATGGTAAGTAGTCCCACAGGGCCTGGCGGTCACGTCGTCGATCAATGCTTCCGCCCAGAACACTCGCTCATTGCTTGCGCGTATCCTTTCCCTGTCCTCTTTGACCGCCACAGGCGCAATCGACACAAGCAAATCGCAGAGACCTCTTCCTGGACAAACAAGCTCAGGCGAAGCCGCAGCGCGATGCTTCCAACTCAAGAAAGCTGGCCAAGGCAGAGGCAGCCCTGGATGAGCGAGATGCCCTGGAACGAGGCGAGGATTGGGAGCGGCAAAAGAACTGGCAGTATAGCATCGAAGGCGGGGAACGCTGGGAGGCCAAACAGGCTCAGAAGGGGGAGAAGAAGGACAAGGGCTTGATAGGTGCGTTATCTGGACGAGACATGCGTACCGTCGCAAAGCTCAGCTTTGCTCTTCTGATGAGGCCCTGACTCGAGCTCGGTGCTGATCGCATACTGTCACCAATAACCGTCCATCTGCCTCTCGAATATGACCTGCACAGACCCCAACGGCCTCGCTGCTCGCTCCTACCAGCGGCAAATACGTGGATTCAAGCCCGACGTCGCAACCTACACGAAGCAGAATGCATCTTCGTCACGCTCCGGACCGTCCGCGTCCTCGTCGGCGGTCGCCCTTCGAAGTGAGCCAGGAGACGCGGTCGGACAAGTGGTACGCAGGGAGGATGCATATGCAGGACTCGGGAATAAGGACAGCCTCTCGTATGGAGACCACCGGCCAAATGACCAGGCAATCGACCGCATGGTCTCACATCTAAATATGGAGTGAGTTCGCCATCAGCTCGGGACGACTGAGTTAAAAACGAGTAGCATGCTGACCAACTCCGACCCTCCATCATTCCCACACTTTCCATTCTCGGCTTCTGCTCCTGCTAGGACGGATGTACGCCGCAAACGCTCGCGCAAGCGTAACGATGGCGACGACGGAGAAGTCACCTATATCAACGGGAAGAACAAGAGCTTCAACCGCAAGATTGGGCGATACTTCGACGAGTACACGACGGAGATTCGCGAGAACTTCGAGAGAGGCACTGCGTGAGTAGTTGTGGCATCGCTGTGCCGAGGCAGCTCTTCGGCTAGCACACGGCGCCGTGCAATGGCGATTGTTTTACACGAGCGCATTTCGAGCCTTCTGGCATTGATACTCGAAGCTGACACGCTGCCGCTTTTTCCATTCCTCTTTGCAGACTGTAAGAATTGGGCGGTTTTACTCTCCGGGCTCAGAGAAATGCGCGCGCCTCACCGTCCTGTATTCAGTGTCACTTTGCTATTGTACCTTTGTAATGACTCCGATTCACTGACGACGACGATTCGGCCGGCACAGGCTTCTGTATCAGCCGCTGCGCACCCTGAGCGAACCAGCAAGTGTGAATAGCGTCTCCCCTCGCCCACAGGCATCGTCGCCACGCGTATGCCCTACCTCAGGGGTTCGAATCCAGCACTGCTAGCCACCATCGAGCTCTGGGGATCGCGAGCTGCGTGACTGCATTGGGTATGGGAACACCGAATTTGACGCTTTGTCCGCGATTTACTTGGCCCCAGCGGGATTCTGAGTCACTGAACCTTGGCACTGATTGATGATTTCGAGAATTGAACTTCGTATTAGCTTGTCAGTGGCAGGGGCAGGGCGAGACTATACTGCAGGGTAGCTCAGGATACAGACGAGGCAAACGCTCGCACAAAGACATGGCTGGAGCGAAGCGAAGCGAGGGAAGGCGAGGCGAGGCTGGGACGTGCAACGGAGCATGCGGGGCGCAAAAAAGTAGGGCATGTATGGGGTTTGAAAGAAGTAGAAAGAGGAGAAAAGACGTGCATGTATGCTGGAGTCGCGGGACGCAACGTGAGCGAGGAGTCATGGAAGTATCCGTGCTGGTAGGCTTGAGTGTTTCAGAGATCCAGGCAGACTATGAGTCCGAGTAGGAAGACAGGGTCCAGCCGAACGACTGCCGACTGCTGTCGTCCTCGCTTCTCTTGAAGGTAGGCAAATTTCGAAGGTTGTTTTGCGTCTCGGCAAAGACGGTGCTGCTGCTGTCGCCGGGAATCTGCTGGTAGGAGTGCATGCTCTCTGGTGAAGCCATGACCTCGGCCTTGAAAGCCGAGACGTCCTGTCCGTTGCCATCAGTGTGGTTCTGAGACGACCAGAAGGTGTGCTTCTCCCATGGCATAGTCAAATCTGACTGGGCCGCTGCGCCAGTAGTTGAGGGACCCAAGCCGCTGGAGAGTGAACCTGGGAAGCGAGCATGCGACTGGTGGGTGCTGACCACTGGGCTGACCAGTGGCGCCTGTAGATCGAAGCCCAAAGCCGAGGCCGCATTGGCCTTCTGACCGTTGCGCTCGCTCTGCCAGAAATCTAGAGGAAGCGCTGGGCGCGAGTTCCAAGGGACGGCACTCGGCATGGAAAAGTTGTCACCTGTGGAGCGAGCGTTGGTGTTTGAGAGCCAGTCGGCGCTCGGCCATAGGCCTGTAAGACCAGTAGGAGGGGCAATGTTGCTGCTGGTGGTGGCGTGTCCATTGGCACTGCCGTTGTTTTGATTGTTGTTGATGCGAGAAAGATCTTCAAAGAGCTGGTGGGCGGGCGTCATGGGGATGCCTAGCGTAGCAAAGGTCGCTGTGTCAATCCTTGGCATGGCAGACGCAAGCGCAGCGCCCACCTTTCCTTGGCCCTGTGTCTGACCGAGAGGCAAGGGAGCCGGGGCACCCTTCTTGCCAAGAACAGAAGATCGACGACCGAGGAAACCTTCTGTCTGGGGCAATTCAGTGCTTTGCGGAGCAGAACCTTCGACGTCAGTTGCACCTGTGGCTGACGAGGGAGACGTGACCTCTTGAGGAGTCTGAGATGGCGTGCCCGTCGTCTCCACGGTCTCGTTGGCGGGGAGATACGCATGAATGCCATCGCCATCGTTCCACTCGCTCCACGATGTCGACAAGAATTGCAGGAATGTCGAGCCTCGGTCTACCAGGAAGCCTGTGAAGCTCATTGGAGAGGTGGCAGAATTGTTCGTGTGCATCGCTTCGCGAATGGCGCCCTTGCTGTCTCGGGAGTAGGGTGCTCGACGTACGAGGTGGAGGGAGGATTCCATGCAGCCGATCAGAGCCTTGGCGCTGCTTGTGTGGAACGTGATGGGAGTGCCTCCCCGCGCTGCGCTCTCGTAGCGCAGAGGAAAGGAGTAGAGCTGCAACTGGACGTAGTGGAGCAGGCTGATGACGCCCGAGGCGACTGCACAGCTCAAAGGCTGCTGAACTTCTGATAGGACGGAGCGGTTGCCCTTGCACCATTGCTCCAGCTGAGACTCCAACGGCACAATGGTGGCATGTACAGCTTGGAGGTCGGAGATTGCGCTCACTCGGGCCCACAGCTGAGACTGAATGGTGTCGAGGATGCGGACAAGGGACAGCGTCGCCTCGCCAAGAGCTTGCAATGTCGGTGCCTCGGTAGCAGAGGCGCCCAGGCCCATGATGTCCAGAGCATCAAAGGTGGGCATTTCCGCCTCGGTCATGAGCGGGGCCGTCTCACGGGCGGCGGCCAAGAGCTTGTCAACAACCCAGAGCGCCCAGAAGAGTCGCAATCTGCGAGCCTTTTCTTGCGGAGCCGACGAGCTCATCCGTTCGGGAGAGGTGAGGCCTACGGGGCCGCGAGCCAAACCCAAGGCCGTCTCAAAGCTGGTGTAGCGTTCATTTGCTGCCGGATTTCCGGCAGATGTCACGGTCAGCAGCAGCAGCGCCTCGATAAGCTCAAGGTCTGGGGGTTGGGGAGATAGGAGACGTTCCTGGGTGGCCTCGACGGCGCCTCGCCATGCTGAGACGGCCCAGGCCCGCACTTCTGGCTCTGGACTGAAGACTGTCGCTGCTGCGCAGGCGACTACGACTTGAACGAGGTAGAGGGGAAGAGGCGAAGGCGAGGTCTGTCGAAATCTTGACAGCATCTCGCTTTGTGGTGGAGCGAGGAGAACGGCGAGCGAAGGCTTTTGTGGAACAGGGCGGACGGGCAGAGATGTGTTGGGGCCAAGTCAATATCAGGTCGCGGCTGGGTTGATTAAGCGCATATACTCACCTCTGATGAATAGAACCGTCTCAAGAGCATCTCGATGAAGGTCTCTGCATGGACGGGCTCGGCGATGCCCGTCTCCGGCGATGTGATGCTAGACGGCGTTGGAAAGTAATTTGACCATGAAGACGTCGATGGCCCTGGCAGAGACATGCTCCTGCCCTGTGAGTTCCATGCTTCCCACGGTGCAAACGACCGGCCCAGGGGGTCCGTGAGGGCGTGCATAGAAGGATTCGCGGCAGAGGCAAAGCTTGCCGGAGCCACGCCAAATGGGGCGAGGCCGGCAGTGGGGTCGAATGCGGACGCATCGAAGCTCTGGTAAGACCGCGAAGGCCCTGGCCAGTCAAAGGAGGCTCTGCTACGCTGTACATTGGATCCGGAGGCTGTGATGCCCCTGACACGCTTCTTGGGGGCAGCCTTCTGGGCGGCAGCCAATGCCTTTGCAGCAAGACTTTCAGCTTCGTCCGTCTCCTTGTCGTGGAAGGTGCAGGTGCGCTTGTGCTTCTCACAGTTGGAACAGGCAGTCCCGGTTCCCTTTTCCTTGGCGTCACACCTCATCTTCTTGAGGCGGCACTGGTCGCAAGAGGTCACGGGGCTGGGGGGTTACAATAGAGGTAGGTCCATGCAAGGCATGTGTCAGTCCTGGAATCCCCTCCGTTTGCTTTGGCAGGTAGCATGCAACTCACACCCTGCGACCTCTGCGGCGCATGGAGTAGGGCGCGGGCAGGACTGCCCCTGTCCGAAAGGCAGAAGGGGGATTCATCGCAATCATGGGATGTGGAAGATGGTGCTGGAGAGTGTGAAGGAGTGCTATCGACTGCCTGGCTTGGAGCTCCGGGGAGAGGCAGGGCTGGTCAAGGCCAAGGCGCCAAAACAGGTCCGGAGACGTTTGAGGATCGACGTCGGACGGAAGTCAAATGAGCTTCTGTGCGAGGATTAGACTACGGCAGCGGTGAATGGAAAAGCAACCGGGGGGAGGGAAAGGAGTGGGGCTGCGAAGGCATGGACTTGGAGGCCGATTATATAGGTGCCAAGCTGAAGCCGATGGCACAGCGGGGGGAACGGGGCTGAAAGGCGGAAAGAGGCGGCGGGCGGTCATGATCAGGCTGTTCTGTACGGGCTCAGTGGGCTCAGTGGGTTCAGTGGGCATGGCGGGCTCAGTGGGCATGGCGGGCTCAGTGGGCATTACGGGCACGTTCTTGTGCGGGGACGGGCAGGCGGGGGGAATGCGCATTCGTGCAGTTGTGCTGAGCCGAGTTCAGCTCAAAACTTGATCGGCCCTGGCGTTGCCCCTTGGGAGGGTGAGGGTGCGTGACTAGTAAATTGGCTGTGATAGCGTGCGTGGCGTGGCGTGGCATGGCATGAGGCGTGGCGTGAGGTGTTGGTCGGACGGTCGGACGGTCTGTCGGACGGACAGACAGACGGTCAGTTTGGGAGCTGCAGAGGGACGGCGACGGTGACGGCGACGGCGGGGAGCGTCGAGTCGAGTCGAGTCGAGTCGACTTGCGAGGCTCGCCCTCTGGTGGTCTCGTCTGGAGTCGAAACGGGACTGAGGTGAGATGATTGCTGCAAGTGGGCGGACCTGAAGCACCACCAGCCAATCGCGTCGAACCTTGGAGTCGGCAAGGCGGCGGCGGAAGTGCCAAGGCTGCCAAGCGGGCCAAGGGCGTCAAGGTGGAGGATTCGGAGCGGGGCGACGACGGTCGGCGGTCGGCGGTCGTGACGCAGCGATGGAGCAGAGGCCGTCGGCTCAGAGCGGCAGAGGCTGGGGCTGGTTGGTGGCTGGTGGCTGGTGGCTGGTGGGGCAGCTTCCATACGAGGTGCATAACGCACGCAGCAAAGCAATAACACACGGTGAGTGAGACATGAGAGACAAGAGACAGGAACGAGATGATGGCATGGCCCCAAACGCAAATGCAAACCAAGGATGCAGGCTGCTGCTGCTGCTGCTCCAACGCCGCGTCGGACAGCCGAGGCTGCGAAGGCGCGACGGGAGCGGGAACGCGGAGAGCGCGCTGTAGGGTGGGTAGGTACAAGTATACGAGCTTTCGAGTATGGACAGCATGGGAGCATGGGGAGTCTTGTGTCGTACTGTGGCAGTGCAGTGCATTGACTTAATGCGCTATTTTGTGGCGGCATGTACGTCGACCGTAAGCACTTTCAATGTTGCGACGTTCAGACTTGCGAGGGCACCAGCGTGCCCAATGGGGAAGGGCCAGGGTAAGGGCAGCTGGGTCAGCAGTCATGATGGAGATGGGGTCGCCGCCGCCGCCGCCGCCGCCGTCGTCGTCGTCAACGACGTGCATGCGCCTCGCCTCGCCCTCGTTCGCATCGGACGTTGAGCGATTATAATTCTCGGACGCAGGGCAAGATATGGCGGTCAGATGGGCGGGTGGCCAGGCGAAACGACGAAGGAGGCGCGCTTTCCGTCTCCCGCACGACGAGGGCGTTGGTTTCGCTGCTGCAAATTCGCAAGCAATTGCAAACAGGCGAGGTTGCAGCACCAGCGGGACTGGACAAAAAGGAACCCGCACGCAAGTTGCTCGTTGCTCGTTGGACGCGACTTGGCGATCCATCTCTAGTGAGGCGCTGCGCTGCGACACGGGAGCAACATGCAGGATAGGAGAGCTTTCATGTCGCACTCTGCTGCACTTGGAGTGAACTCATCAGGCAGGGCAACCTCGGCAGACGTCGTCGTCGTCGTCGTCGTCGTCGTCGTGACCCTCTTTGCGGAGGTGCATCTCAGTCTGTCCGTACATAGTACATTTGACGCAGGGCGCAAACGCAGAAACGGGACAAATAGCAATCACTCGGCCAGTATTCAGTCGGTAAGACTTGCCTTCCGCGCCTCGCCGCCTCGTTCGCCTCGCTTACGTCGGCCTGGTGGGCGCGTGGCGTGCGAGCGACTCAGGGCTCGAGCTCGAGCTTAGCTGCGCCTCGGGCCTAGGGCAGATTAGATGGCCGACGGGGCCCGCGCGCCCGCCCGCTGCGTTGTATTGCGTGCCTGTGTGCCTTTGTCGCTTGGCCAAGTACCTCATCCCAGCTGGGCGTCAATCCTTGGTCCGAGGATTCAAAATGGCTCGAGCCAAATCGAATCGGGCGGCAGGACGATGCATTCCAGGTACGCGAGCAGCCGTACTGTAAGTAGATACTCAGATCTGAGCGCCGCGGTGCGCGTGGCCTGAGCGCGTCGTTCCTCCCCACCCTCCCACCATGGCCCACACACACAGCGCCATGCTCTGCCTAATCCGCTGCCTATTTTGCTAACACCTCCTTCCACAACTCATTTCGAGACATGTTCGAGACGTTTCCTACGCAGCAAAGGATATCGCAAAGAGGTCCGCGGTGCGTCGTCGGTAAGCCTTTCACCGAACCATTACCCCGCTTGACCTGCGGTGCTGCTGCCATGCTGCGACGCTGGCTGCCCCACCTTGCCGAGGTTGCTTCGCTGCACTCTGCGTCGCGGAATCCCGACGCGGACGCCAAACGCACGCACCCACCGCACCCACCGCACCCACCCCACTCTCGAGGCAAAAGAGCAATCGCCGGGCTGCACGCTCGGACAGCACCAGCAGCGAGATGGCCTTGGGCGGAGCGTTGCTGCAGGACACCATTGCGTAGATTGAACGCTCAAGCTCGACGACTGCCAAAAGCGTCCATCTGCGTCGTCCCCGCTGTCGTCATTGCAAGCTCGTGTACAATCATGGTCCGCTCGGGTAGCGCCGGGGGCAGCCACTCGTTCCAGCCTGCCCGATCTTGTTCTATTGTGCTTGAGGGCGGCGTAGTGGACTCTATCCGCCCTGTCTCCAGCCCTATCGTCTATTGCTCTGCGATCCTTTGCAGCTTGGAATGGTCCAGTGAAGCTTCTGTCGACTCAACACGCCTTGTTCGTCGTCAGTGACTGCGGTTGAGCGCACGCACCCACGACCCAGACAGCCAAGACCGAGGTCGCACCGCACCGCACCGCACCGCACCGCACCGCACCGCCCTCTCCGCTTGATGATCGCCCTCGGGGCTTCGATGGTTTCGTCCTTTACGATAACATTCAACCGGAAACCGCAAACGAGCGCTGGTGTGGTCTAGTGTAATCTAGCCTGGCGTGCCTGCGCCGTTTCAGAAGCCGTCCTCGGCAAAGTACAATATTGTCTCTACTTACATACTTAGATTCCTTGCACTTAGTCGTCGCCTGCCCAGTCGTCGCCTCGATGTCTTTGTCTCGCTCGGCTGTAATGGCCCACAGCGGCTGCGCAGGAACACAGTTGCCAGCTGCATATCATGCGCGTCCTGCAACTCTTCGCCCCGCCGACTGACTGACTGACTGACTGACTGCGTGCCCATCTCTGCCCCGCCCCTTGTTTCCCCAAAATACGGCCGCCGAGAGCCAGCCCAACTGCTTAGATTACGATACCATATTCATCTCGGCCTCTTGGTCGCCCGCCCACCGTGCTCGGCGATCGCACGGCCCCACAATCGAGCCTTGCGGCCGGGTCGGTGTCTTGGTCTGGCGTGACGCCAGACGCCCTCGCTTTCAGCCCTGCTCTGAATGCGAATTTTGGTGTGAGCTTCCGCACGGTCACCGGGTGAACTTGCAGGGAACTCAGAGAAAGTGACAAGGCGGGCGCAAAAGGGACGGACCCGATGGGGGACGGAGGCGCGCCTCGTCGTGTCTTTCACGAGTTGGTCAGACCACTTGCTCAACGTTCGTTCGATTACAACACACGACGCGAAGACACAGAACGCGCAATCTGGCCACAGCAGCGGTGCTGGAAGTCGACGCGACCCACCGTGCACAGGCAAGTGCAGGCAGCCCCTCGCCAGCCAGGAAACACCGTCGTCGAGAAGGTGGCACGCATTACGATAGCTGGGGCCTTGGCAAACCGCCTCTGGGGATCTGCAAGAGATGGCGTGCTCAGCGCGTACGACGGCACGGGTGCGAAGACACAGGCAACAATGGAGAAGGCACCAGAACTGGCAGACAAGGCCATGACGATCCTTTGCTCGCTCGGCCCTTCCAGGATCGAGCGGTGAGACAACGACAAACGTCTGCTTCGGAAGCAGCTGCCCTTGCGTCGGTTATGCACGGCATATGCTCTCACCCTCAGGAGGCACGCTGCGCCTAGCCGGTGATCTACGGTCCACGCCCATCGGGACCGACAGCGTCGATGACTTGGCACTACTAAGGTTCGTGCACTCAGGCGGCCGGCCAGGGGGCGGCAACTTGTAGCGCTCTGCACCGTACGGTCGAAGGAGAGGAGTGCACAGTACGCATTGCTACCACTTGCTTGCTCAGCCTCTTGTGCGCCAGAATCCGCTGCCATCGCCTTTGCCGCTTCGCATCGGATGTATGCACCCGACTGCTCAATCTTCTGATGGGGACTATGTCGTACTTGGCAAATTCCCATCATTGACGTCTGACTCACTTGCGATTGTCGGCCGCCCCGTAAACCCCGCCTCTGCAGGCAAGCGAGGTGGCCAACCTCCGAGGGCGCGCGAGGGTACCCAACACTCAGCGATGCGCTCGCAAGGCATGCTTGGGTGAAGCTCGCTTCCTTGAGTGCGTAGGTACAAGCCATTCGGAAGACCCAGAGTGCCGACTCGCAGAGTTTGAGCGCCCCCCATGTCGGGCACCTTGGTGGATGTATGCTGGCGCTCCACCGGAACAAGACACCCTCCAAGCGAGGCATACAGGCCAGGGTAGCGTCGCAAACCTCCGAGGTTGTCCGATCCTCCAGCCGAGCGCCTAAAACTGCCCCATTTCCAGCAGCTCCGCTCTGCCGACTCAAGCTTACCTGCTCAGCTGCAGATCCGATGCAGCTGGAACGACTGAGCATCACCAAGTATATTCATGTCTGCTTCCACGACGTGCTGGTATCGGCCCCTCCTATTTCTCGCCAAGCAACTTCGACAATCTGATCGGGGTTTGTCCTCTCAGGCCGAAAGCTCGGGCCGGGCACTCTCACGGGCAGCGACGCCGACACGATAGCGTAATCGCCAACTAAGCGACGTCGCTCCGGTCGGGCCCATCTTGGGAAGGAGAGCTGCTACCTCAGAGAGTGCTCAGATGTGATCGAATGCGCTCTCCCTCTTGATTCTTCTTCTGCTTCAGGCCGTCTTGATGCCAGGGCGAGAGGTCGTAGCTGCCCCCTGCATCCAGGCGGGCGACGGACGCAAATTCAGCCTCGTGCGCTCTGGTGGCCCCAAGTGGTCGAAACCATGCGCAGAGAGCATTCATGCAGTCCGTTTCATCGTCAGTACCGAGCGGTCCTGTCCTCTACGCGATGGGCTCTCCACTTTGCACACTCACAGCACGACCATGATATTATCTTCCATTTCCAACCGAGTCATTGCAGCCAGCGTCCTCCATGCCTTCCCTGGCATGTCTTGCATGCAGCTGAAGCTCTGTGCGCTTGGATCGAGCTTGAAGTGAGCTGAAACGGAGCGTCGATCGGTCAAGTGCGAGTAGGGGCGCGGTGGAATGGGCAGATAGAGCGATTGCGCATGCGCTGCGTCTCCGGCGAGGAAACACCAGTGAGAGTCGCCGGTGTGGACGAGCAGCCCGAGGTGGCCATGGCAGTGCTGGCGGCCGCGAAGACATGAGAAGAGGGTCAACATTCAGCGTCAGCGGACAGACTGCGCCCGATGCAGAAGCCGTGACTGTACTTACACCTTCTGCTTTCACGAGATACGCCGACTGGTCACCAAAGAAATCAAATGCCTCTTCGAAGGGGCCGACCTGGGCACTCTGGAAGGGATGCTTCCCACCTTTCCCAACCTCGATGAACTTCCTTCCCTGACGAAGATATCGCGAGGGGAAGCTTCTCAGCCCTCCCCGCTCCTGCTCCTCGTCACCGCCATTGATCCAGGCCATGGTACCCTGGCCTACATAGGCTGGTACGTGCGGCGGAACCAAGTCCAGCGCGCCGTAATGGTCGACGTGAGCATGGCTCAAGATGACGCCGCTGAGCTTGCTCAGCTCGATGTTGTGTGGCGCAGATTGTACGAGGGTGTGCACCTGCGCCGCCGATGGAAGGTCGGTCCTGCCAAGTGGGATGTTGCGCATCGCCTCGGGGAGGTTCTCGGGGTCGTTGCGCATACCTGGCGCGGCGTGAAAGAGGTGGGCAGGACGTCACGAATCAGTCTGCGTCGCCCCATGTAGGCACCTGATGCCTACGCGATTGCGGCCTCTATCACTCACCCAAATCCCACAGCCAAGTCTCCTGCCCGTGCCTCAGCACGGCTGCAAAGATGGGTAAAGAGTATGGCTCCTCGCGCTTCGCTGCTCGACGCCCCTCATTCTCGTCCCAGGCGTCGTCGGCCCACAGGCCGCGCTTCGAATGAATGTAGCCAGAATGGAGGAGCGTTACAGAGCAGGCATTGGGCACGCTGCCCGTGTGTCCTGGTAGTGGGTGGAAGGGCAGCGAGTAGGGGTCATGGTGCGAAGTGTGCGGGAATGTCGGAACAGATTCCTCGGTCATGATGGCGTACGTAGTAGGTACTCTAATTAGTGCTACTGGATGTGGCTGCCCTAAGGCTCAATGAGTGGTCACTCTTCCTCTTTATACTGGTGGAGCCCCAACCTTGCGAGGTGTCATGCACAGGACATTCTCTGCAAAGAGCGCTTGGACCCCTTGGTCATCGTTGAAAGCGGCAGGAACATCCAGGGTCACGCCCGTCGCGGCAATTACGCTGGCCCGTGCTGATATTGTATGTGGAGGAAACGCCCATCGCGATGACCCTTGCGCCCGTAAGGTCGCTGTGGATGTGGATTAGTCACGGACCTTGATTTCTCGCCTATCGCTCAATCTCACTCACCCCCTGGGCTAGATCTCCCTGCCTGTATCTCGCCAACGCTTCAAAGTCAACGGCCGTACCGGCGCAGCCATTGAACCGAGAGTTCCTGCTCAGCCTCGACGCGGACTGCCCCACTGCAATTTGCGCAACTCCCCCCTCGGAGCGCTTCTTCACTCCAGCCCTCCGCTACAAGTGTCTCAAATCCATCCCACCACACGACATACTAGCCACGGTGACCATTGGCCTCGTGCGAAATCGGCTCTTACCAACGTGAGTAGCGGAGTTGAGTAGTGGTCATATACTGGGCTCTATGGACACACCTCTCGCAGTGGTGATTTGTCCAAAGTAGCAGACAGCGCCCGAGTGCCACGCATACGTGTATGAAATATGCGCTGGGTCAGATGTGCGTCCCGAGTATCTCATCGCTGACCAACACTGTCCTTGGCTTGTGGCCCCCGTCACCCTCGCGCAACGACCATGTGATGATCCCCCTCGCCTTTCAGCGCCGCCACGTCCCTCAGAAACTAGCGCCCACGCTCGCGAACGGCATACAAATTACAACACCATGGATCTCCGAAGAAAGCTTGTCATCTGTGGCGTGAGTCACCGAGACGGTGGTTTTCTGCCGACTGGAAACGAGCAGCTACACTACTCACACAGCATATACTGACCATACACTCTTTGCCTTACTCCTCCGACGGTTCATGTATGCCCCAACATGCACGGGCCTTAACAGGATGGTGCTTGCGGCAAGGTGAGACGAGGTCTCGCCTTTCCATCTCTGTGCTGTTTCGTACGATAGCTGATCTCCCTCGCATCGACACGCTATCCTCCAACAGACTTGTCTCTTGATTGTGTTCTCTCGAGTGAGCTCAGTGGTCACAAAACAGGTATTAAGCCCAATGACAAGATCGAATGCTGACTGATTCATACATCCCTGCGGATGCTCCCATTTCCATTCACAGGGAACCTTTCCAGAGGTGAGTACAGCGTGGCAAGGATGAATACGGGAGATCACAGCTCACAAAGTAATACTGCACGACTACTCAAACTGCTACCGCCGCGTTCTGTACCCCGCTCCAGGTCTACGTTCCCACGGTGTTTGAGAATTACGTTGCCGATGTTAATGTAGATGGCAAGCACGTCGAATTGGCGCTATGGGACACCGCAGGCCAAGAAGACTACGACAGGCTGCGACCACTGTCATACCCCGACTCGCACGTCATTCTGATCTGCTTTGCCGTCGATTCTTCCGACTCGTTGGACAATGTCCAAGAGAAGGTGCGTGGCGCGATTCCACATTCTGGAACCGAAGCGCAGGGTTCATCCGTCTATGCTCGCTCGCTCGCTCGCTGACCTTTGGCCACGGCAATTTGCGCCTACAATCGCCACTCTGCAGTGGATATCTGAGGTCCTTCACTTTTGCCAAAACCTTCCCATCATCCTGGTCGGCTGCAAGAAGGACCTGCGCAGCGACCCAAAGATCATCGAGGAGCTCCGCAAGAACAACCAGAGGCCTGTCACCCCGCAAGAGGTGAGCCAGCGACAGACACTGCGGCAAGCGTAACGGGAGCCCAGCATTTTACTGACATTGTTCCATTGTTGCGCCCTTGATCCCGCTTGCAGGGCATGGCCGTGGCGCAAAAGATTGGTGCTGCGCGCTACCTCGAGTGCTCGGCCAAGACGGGGGAGGGTGTGCGCGAAGTGTTTGAGCATGCGACTAGAGCAGCGCTGCTGAGCAAGGGCTCCAAGAAGAGGAGTGGCGGCAAGTGCCTTGTGCTTTGACATGTGCGCCATGTTGCTTTGCACGGGTATCTGCCATCGCCATGGCCGGGGTGGACTCGTGCGGGTCAAAGCAATCAATCATCAGACCAACCGACTCGGCCTGCACATATTGTCCACATTCATAATGTACAGAGATGCCCGATCGGGAGCTTCTTATGCTTGTGCATTGACTCTTAATCGAAGCCATGTCAAGTGTGGGAACCTTTTGATCCCCGATGCGCCTTGTATGTCCTTATTCTTTTTCTTGGCGCGCTTGTCCAACTCTTGCCCCACTTGTTTTCTCTCCGTGATTGGCGAATACAATGCTAGCTCCGCTGATGGACCCGCTGGTCTGGGATTGCTGCCTGTCGGAGTTCCCGGCTCGGCACGAAAACTTGGCCGGTGGAGCTCTTTCGAGGTGGATGACTGCTACCAACTTTGAAGAGCATGCTCTGCGCCGTCCCTGTCCCTTTGGGTACGACTTTTGAAGAGCGACACCACCCCGGACCCGACTCGCCTTTGCGCATCATCAAGACCATGTGGCGATGCCGCGGCTGGGCGGTGGGCAGTTGAGCAGTGACCCTGGAGCCGTGTGCCGCGCCGGCCGTCAGTCAGTTGGCGTCATGTGTGTGTGGTGTGTGTCTTGGACTAGTGCATCTCTGGTCTCTCTGGCTGTGCCTGTTTCTACTTGGGACGCGCTGTCGTCAACTTCGGTGATCTTGGTGGATGATGGGTGGTGTGGTGTGGTGCCTAACCGGCAGGGCAGGTCACAGAAAGATTTCGAGCACCGCACCGCCTGGAGTAGCCCAAGGACCTGATTGTGCACTGGCGTGGGTGTTGCCCAGTTGAGTAGTAGTTGCCGCCAAGTGCCGCACAGCCGCCCTGCCCTGCCCTGCCGGAGTGCCGGAGTCGCGGGACGTGTTGCGTCATGGCGGAACTTGCGGAGGGCCACGCGATCGAGGGGCGGTTGGTGGTGGGGGCGGTGGTGCTGTGCTACTGCCAAGTGGCTGGGCGGGCATCACAGATTCAGCGATTGCGGCGATACAGAGAGTCCTTTCGTCCATTCGGGGCCACGCCGCGCCACGATTGTAGTCGGGTCCATTGTCTTTCCGCTCTCTTGACGTTCTGCACTGTCCTCGACAAAACGACGCCATTTTCCATCCCCGCCTCCCCTCTCGGCCATCCTCGGCCATCCTTTTCCTGTCTGCTTCTCCACTTCCTGCACTACCCTCAACAACAACTCCTAGATACCATAGAAATCGTACCGACTGCCAGAGATCAGACGTGCACCGTCAGCGACGACGCCCCCACGAAGCATACACAGAGACACAGACGCACCTTGCACCACCCATTCCGACATCTCCATGTCAGAAGTCGCCTCCAAAGACGAGTCCCTAGAGCAGCAGCCGCAGCGCAAGGAGGAACATGCCGACGCTGACAACGATGCCGACCAGGCAAGGACTGCGGCGGCTCGCCTCATCCAATCAAATTATCGCGGCTACCGTACCCGGCGGGAGCTCGATGGCAACAATCTCGATGCCAACTCGCGCTGGTCCGAGGCATTCAAGACGATGCGCCTTGATGATGCCAGACAGCAACAACTCGGAAAGAAGACTGTCGAAGGTGGCCCTGACCACAATGACGCCACCAGCCGCTGGAAGCGCGGCGGCCTCCTTGTAGGTCAGATCGCGGGCAGCCCCGGCTGTGCAAACGACAAGGACGGCGTCAAGGGTGCCGACCCCGCTGCTGGTCCCATTGGATCCGACGGGCCCGTTGATGGTGGCCCCTCCCTCCACGAGCGCGGCGAAGAGGGCAATGACCAGCAGGATGGCCTACCAGGTGGTGGCAAGCCTGACAAGGCCACCAGTGACGGCAAAATCGGCTCCAACGTACCTGGCGCCTACGACGGCGACAAGATTGACAATGTCAAGCGCATCGCCAAGCCCAATCAGCATGGTCTACGCCTCATAGAGTGGTGGACGCGCGGTGCCGCCGCTCAGGATCTCAGCAAGACGATGGAGGCCGCCTACTGGCTCGAGATGGTCGACCGCAAGCACCGCTATGGCTCGAATCTCAAGCCTTATCACGCCGCATGGAGCGAAGCCGACACGACGCAGAACTTCTTCGTTTGGCTCGACGAGGGCGACGGCAAGGACCTTGACCTCCCCGACTGTCCGCGCGAGCGTCTCGAGGGCGAGCGCATCGACTACCTTTCTGCAGACCAGCGCAAGAACTACATCGTAGACATCAAGGACGGAAAGCTTTACTGGCGTCGCAACGGCAAGCCAGTCGACACCACCAAGAACAAGTACCGCGATCTGGGTGATGGACAGGGCATCGTCGAACTTGGACCCGAGGAACAGGCCGAGCAGGAGCGCCTCCGCCAGGAACGCCGACAGCACCGCAAGATGCAGGCGCGAAATAGCGGGAGCCTCTCTTCGATGAGCTCAATGTCTTCGATCAGCTCCGGATCATCGTCCAGCAGTTCCGACTCATCGGATTCCGAGGCCGAGGCCGAGGCCAAGGAGGAAGCGGCGCACTATGGCGCAGACATGAGCAAGGGCAAGAAGCGCGTTGGCATGCTCAGCTCCAAGGGCTGGATGGACGCCCTGCTCCGCAAGACTGTCCGCGCAAACACGTGGATCTACGTCCTCAACTCGCGGCGAGAGCTCTACGTCGGGATCAAGCAGACGGGCAAGTTCCAGCATTCCTCCTTCCTCTATGGCGGACGTGTTCTTTCCGCGGGCTTGCTCAAGGTACAGGATGGCACACTGACGAGTCTCAGCCCGCTCAGCGGACACTACCGCGCTGGCACGGCGCACTTTCGGCATTTCATCTACCTCTTGCAGCAGGAGGGCGTCGATCTAGACCATGTGACCTTGTCCAAGTCGCTATTGCTGCTGCGTGGGATGGAGGCATACGGCACGCACGTCAAGAAAAAGGGCAAAAAGAAGGACAAGAGCGAGAAGAAGGGCGGCGGTAAAGGTAGCAAGGGCAAGGGGGAGAGCGAGACCTCTGGTGGGCAGCCCACCCGCCCGAGCGTGACGAAGAAGGGCGGTGACGACTCCGACTCGAGGGAAGGGCTGCGCCAGCGCGTCAAGAACCACCTCCAACGTAACCACGCTCAGCCGCAGCAAGTCGGTGGCGAGGCCGTTGCGGCGCCTGCCCTGTCGGATGCACAAGGCGCAGGGAACGCTACACAGAGCGGGAAGGATACCGAGACTGAGACCGATACGGAGAATCGGGCTCGCACGTCCAGTAGCGCGAGGGCACAAGCAGCCAAGGCGGAGCTGAACGAAGATGCTAAGAGCGGCGGTAGTGGCGGCAGCGAAGAGTCTTCAAAGAAAGCAGACAAAGATCGGGGCAAGACCCTCCTGGAGCGGATCCGCTCGCCGAATGACCAAAGCCAGAGCCAGCACGACGCAAGTTCGACTTCGACTTCGACTTCGACTTCGACTTCTGCTGCGGACTCGAGCTCGAATTCGGGGAGCACGCACGGTAACGGCAGCGGCAGCGGCAGCTCTTTTGGACAGGCAATGCGCAAGGTCTTTCATCCTCGCAGCGCCAATGCGAATGCGAATTCTGCCTGAGCTGACCTCCCTCGTATCGTGTCGTGGAGATCCACGCACACACGCACTTACTTCCTCTCCTCTCCCACGCCTACGCCTACGCCTGACTTTTACGATTCCGCCACACGCCACACGCCACACGCCCCTCACGTCATGTTTACGCCCGTTTACCGATCCGTGCCTACCTTGCCTTGCCTGTATGCAGTGTAGCCTTCCTTGCCGTATCCGTATTTGTGTTCCTGTCCTCGCCGTCAATACCATACTATACCTTGCCATTTCTTACCTGTACAAGTCACTTGCGATTTGCGATGCGATGCGATACGATGCGATGCCAATTGCCTGCCTGTCTCGACTCCGCTCAGGCAGGCTTGACCTTCGTAAAGTACGTTACCCGACGTAACGACCTCACGCAAAGACTCCCTCTCAAAAGGGACACACGTGTGGACAAGGGAAGAAGAAAGGAAAAGAAGATAGATAGCATTGCTCGCTTGCTTGATTGCATGCGCGGTGCGGCTGCGGCTGCGGTCTGGGGGCATTGCATTGTACTGAGCTGTACTGTACGGAAGCGGGGACGAAAGGAAAGCTACTTCTGCCTACCTTGCAAGGCAGTGGGCTTGGGCTTGAGCTTGGTCTGGCATGCTCAGCGCGCTGGACACGAGGAGATACAGGAAACTGGACCGAGCTTGGGCTACCTTTGCTTGGCTTGGCTGAGAGCAGGTGCAACGAACGAAGGACTGGCAGGTGGGTGGGTGATCTGTGCTTGCATTGCATTGCATTGCAATGCAATGCAATGACGTCGACGTCAATCTTGCCTCGATGACGCCGCCAGGCCTATACGCCTATCGTACGACAAAACCCGCGCAGAGCGGAGCGGCGGGAAATTTACTCCTCGTCTGCGTCTGCGTCCGAGGGCGCGCTCTTGGCGTTGGCGCTGCCGCCGGCTGTGCCAGTCGCCGCGGAATCTTGGCGGCGTGACCAGCGGAAGGACCTGCGGGACTTGGAGGTCGAGGCAGACGAGGGGCGCGTCGTCCCGCCGTTGCTATTTCCATTGCTATTGCCTTGGCCACCGCCATTGTTGGTGCCATTTCCAGTCCAACTCCCGTCGCCACTGCCCTGAGGAGGCGAGCCACCGCTCGAGTCGAACGTGCCACTCCCTTCGACACTGCCGCCGCCGCCGCCGCCGTTGGCAGGCGACATCGAGAGGATACTGGCATTACTGCCTGCATCTGCGGCGGCAGCGCTATCCTTGCCGGCCTGATCCGCCGAGGACGCGCTGGAGGCAATACTGTTCAGCGAGGCTTTTGAGTTCTGGCTCCAAAATGCAAAGCGCGAGCGGTTGGGCCGGGTCTGGCTCTGTGGTGGCGAAGTCGATGCGGGGAGTGTCTGCGCCGCGGTGCTCGAGTTGATGCTTGCGCCGGCCGAGTTGGTGCGGCCCAGCGGCTGGAAGATGTCCTCGGACCAGCGATTGAGGCCCTCGATGTGCGAATCCTGCCCGAAATTGGCCGTCAGGGAGTTGCTGCTGCCCGCCTGGTTCAGGCGCGAGCCCTGAGAACGGAAACCCTGGCGCTGGCTCCACTGGTCAAAGGCGCTCCAAGAACGGCGGCCTTCCTCGTCATCGGGAGGGTTGGACGCCTCAAACGCCTTGCGCACAATGTCGTAGGGGACCGTACCGTTGCCCGGGCCGTGCACGCCCGCCTGCCCGTCTTCGCCCATGCTGGTAGTACTCCAGTCTACTGTCCTGCCCGGAGCACCAAGGTAGCCCTGGCTGCTGAACCCACCACGGTTCAAACCGCGAAGAGCGTCTGCGTCTGCCTGCTTCCTCGATGCACTTCGAAAGACCTTGGCCCCGGGATTGAGCTGGTTGAGCGACAGCTTGGGGAAGACTCCAAAGGAGCGTCGCTTGGAAGCTTCTGGCCCTTCAATGTCGGCAAGCTCCTCGCTGCTGTCCGCGGCCTGCATTGGGCGGTCTTTGCTGGCCTGCCGACTCTTGGAGCCCCACCAATTACGAGCTGACTTGGACACAACCGAATCCTCCTCGCTCTCATGCTCCGAGAGCGGGCCCAGCGTCCCCTCCAGTACGCCATCGACGGTATCGCGATCCGACTGGTTGCCGTCGATGTCCGACTGGTCTGAATTGTCCAGACCAAAGCGGTTCAGCGCAGCTTCGATTCGTTCCGACCGAAGGCCCGGAAGCACCCCGGGATGAGCATCATCGTCTGCATTCTGAAAGAGGTTGCTCGGGAGCAAGTCGGTGGAAAAGGGCGAGATCGGGGGGCCGGAGAGGTTCCGGCCTTCTGGGTCGTACATGTTTGAAAGGTCGTGGACGCTTCGAGGTTGCCGCGGGGTCTGCAGCCCGTGCGGAGGAACAGCCAGCGAAGCATGAGGCAGAAAGGGCGAGGAATGGGTCGGTGGGTCCAGAGTGTTGGCGTTCGAGAAACCGACGCTTGGACCCGTCGAGAAGGGCTGAAAGGGCACTGGCGGGGACCTGAAAGCGGCACCCGGTGCTTGATCTTCCGAGCCGCGGCGACTCGAAGGGAAGGAAGGGCGCAGAAGTGCATGGTCTCCGTGACGGGGGTCGAAAGCCTGTGGGTTCCACAGAGGGTCCTCTCCGTATAGAGCCCCGGAGAATGGGTCGCTGCCGGCACGAGGACCGTGCCCGCCGATGCCCCGCGGAGGCATTCCGATTCCAGGGCCGCCTTCCAATCCACTCATGAGCTGCGGGTGACCGGCTGCCGAGGCTGCCGCTGCGGCAGCGGCAGCAGCTTCTGCAGCTTTCCGTGCCTTTGCCGCCATCCTATCCCTGAGACCATGCTCGGCACCCTCCAGACGTTTCTGCTCTTCCATCACTTTTGCCTCTAATTTGCTGAGCTGATTGCGGAGACTGGTCAATGTAGACTCGGCCTCTTCCACCTTGGCTTGCTGCCTAGCAGTCTCCTCTTTGATGCTGGCTCGTTGAGCGCTGCCAGCTTGTAGCGACTCGGTCAGGGACTTGGAGTAAGACTTTTCCCTTTCCTTGAGCGACTCCAAAGCCGCAGTCGAGGTAGCAATCTTCTTCTGGAGCGCGTCCCGAACGGACTGCGCGGCTTTAAGTCTCCTTTCAGACTCTCTCCTCGCAGACTCTGCTGAGCGTTTCCCTTCGTCCAAGGCCTTCATCCGCCCTTTGAGATCAGCACGCGCTGCGTCTTCATCTCGCTTGCGAGCTCGCAATTCCTCCAGCTGCGCTTGGAGCTGCTGCTGACTGGCATTGCTGGCGGCTCGCAACGAAGCAAGCTGAGCCTGCAAGTCGTTCACAGCCGCTTCGGTAGAGGCCAGGGAAGCGTCGCGTGCAGGGTCTGCAGAGGCAGGAAAGTCGTCTGAATGGTGTGAACCCCTCTCCGAAGCTGTTGCATGGGATGTATGCGCCTTCTCAGTAGATTTTGCGTTGCCGTCCACGGGTGGGCTCTCAGCTACGGACGACCGATCGCTGATCTGGCGAGCGTGGTCGTCCAAAGCTTTGCGCTGGGCGAGGGCCGTACTGCGAGCGGCGGCGGACGGGTGCTGGGATCCCTTGAGCCTGTGACCATGCTTTTTCCGTCGAAACGTCTTGGGCTGGTGAGGCACGGCCTGGGACAAGTCCTCGGCAAGAGGCTCCACCGGGGCCGACTTGTGGTGGTGGCGGTGGTTTGGCGCAGCAGGGCGGCGGCGCTTGCTGAAGTTGCTGGAGCGCATATCCACGACGCCCCACTGCGCTGCCTCTTTATCTGCACCTGCAGCGGCAGCGGCAGAGGTAGTCTTGTTCTTGTCGCCACTGGCAGCTGAGGGCTCTTGAACCTCCTTGGCGCCATGCCACCACCTTCCGAATACTCCGACAAACCAAGACGTGCGATGCTGGTGAATCGAGGCATCGGGAGCACCGCACTTCGAGCAAGCCTTCTTGTCAGAGGCGGAAGAGAAGGAGAGGGAGCCGTGACGCGACGCGTTGGAGTTGCCTGTGCAAGGCGTCGAGGGATGAGTGACCATAACGATGCTGAAGAGGGCGTAGTCGTGGCGAACGTAGGGAGGGGTGCGCAGCGATATCGAAAGACGGTTGGCGAATGTCAATACATGCGGAGAAGTCCTCTCGGAGAGCCAGTCCTCGGACTCGTGATCTGTATTAGCTGCGACGTCTGCGGTGCCTTGTTGCGTAGTTGACGAAAGGGATGATCTTGGCCGAGCATTGCCTGCACGGCCGACCTGCTGATCCGTCTGATCATGAATATGACGTAGATGCTCATGGAGGGAGAGATCGGTAAGGTACGTCCGGAACGAAGCATCCGTGGGCTTAGTAGAGTAGGCTGTTGGGGTAAGGGGGGCGGGGAGTGAAAAGAGATGGCATGGACGAAGCGAGACGTTTGAGTACGTGTGTATGCTGGAGGGGCGCAAAGGATACTACGTCCAAGATCGGCCTTGGCAGTGCCCACTCACCGACGACAAAGACGACGGCAAGTACGAGGACTGCAGTGACAATGGTTTGAGGATCGATGCTGGTGGCGAAATTAAAGCAAGAGGCAAACTGATCATAGACTCTGGAGAGTACGAGTGCGAGACCCTGAATAAACATTTCGCGAATGGTGACGGCCTTTGCGTCGTCGCCTTCCCCGACGATGACGCTACTGCTCCTTGCCTGGATGAGTGTGAGTCCGCCAAAGAGGAGGGAGCTAAGCCCCATAAAGGCCGAGTAGGCGATCAGGGTTAGCTCGCCGGGCCCTGCATCGTCTCTTTGGTCGCCTGGTGCGCCTGGGCGACCGAGAGCCCTGTCGGAGGAACCAGCAGCAGCGGCCTGCTCAGCGGCCAACTCCGCCTCCAGGTCAGCCTTGGAGGGGAAGGCCGGAGCTGCCACTGTCCTGCTGGCCTGAGCGGATTGAGGATCGACCGTCGTGGCGAAGGTGGGCGCTCAGAGGCGAGGGTAGGGGGCGCGGGTGCTGACTGGGCAAAAGGATGCCCAGCAAAAGCAGCACTCTAAGCCAGGCGGGAAGGAGGGGGTGGCGTGAGGGAAAGGGTGTTGGGATCGAGTGAGGGATGATTTGCTGAGCGTGACGCGTGACGCTTTCTTCGTTGACGAGTCCAGGGTTGCGGATGCGATGCGAAGAATTGACTGGATGAGCGAGAAGATCGAATGAAAGGGGCAAGTCGAGATCGGATGAAGTGATGATGATGATGATGATTGATGATGATGAAGCGGATGAAAGAGGATGAGAAGAGGATGAGGAGAAATGAGCCGGCGAGACGAAGAGGGAGAGGGAGGGAAACAGAGACGAGATGCAAACACTGTCCTGACTCTGATTCTGACCCTGACCTGGACCTGACTGACTGACGTTTGTCTCCCAGTCAAGATCCGCGTTGTGGATGGCGAGGACGCTGGGGACGGAAGGAGGCGTGGATGAGCCGGGATTGCAAGGCCACACTAGCGCAAGGCTACTGCTACGCTTTTCTCGCCGATGCACCATCGATCGACCGGGTCTTTGTCGTCTCGCGCCCTTTGTTGTCGCCCGCCTTGCTTGCTTGCCTGCCTGCCCCGCCTCGCCTCGCCTTTGCCTTGGCCGCGCTCTGTCTTCTGGCTGTTGACAATTTTGGGATCCGGGCCCGCTTGGCTGCTGCCTGGGTGGTGGGTGGTGTGGGCTGGCCCAGGTGCCGAGCAGTGGCTCAGTGGCTTAGTGGCTCAGTGTGCGTGCGTGCAAGTGGCTCAGTGGCTGCGCGCGGTGGACGGGCGTCAGCGCAGGGCGAGGCAGGGCGAGGCACGCGGGCCTTTGAGCGCAGACAGGCGGTCAGGCAGGCGACTTGCCTCGCGGCTGACACCGAGCCAATGACTGGGCGGGGCTGGGCGACCCTTGGAACCGGAAGGCCATGGCCGTTCGTTTTTTCCCCTTGGTCGGGCACCGCATCCCGTATACTGTACTGTACGCCTTGAATACGCCGACGGACCGGGCGGGGTAAGAACGCCTAGTTGTGCAGCATCGGCAGCGTATTGTACTTGGCTTCAACTCTTGTCGCCAATCTCTTTCGGACCGATGCAGACGAGGCGCACGACCAGGCAAGTCATCGACAGTGACAGGACAACAGAGGTCGAGCGACCCACAGAGGAAGGCGGGCCAGGGTAGAATACAACAAGCTGTGAGATCGATCGCACCACTTGTCACTTGTCCAAACGGGCATATGACAAGGACGCCTTGTTTTTCCGTCGGGCAGCCCTTTCTTCGTCCCCTCCCTCATGCTTTTGTACCTGCCTTTGCCCGCCCGGCCGGCTGCATTCCCTGACATTCAGCTCCCTTTGTCGAGCGGGGGCCAGGCACGCCTGCCTGCCATCCACCTAGATCTACATTGGCTCCGAGCGGATGGCATGGCCATTGCCGGCGGAAAGAGACTGGCCGGCAAATGAGGGCGAAATGAATTATGTAATTGCCGTCCATTTTTCGCTGTCCTCGGCCGAGAAACGTCTGCGTCCTTTGCTCCGCTTCCGGCGCGCGCTCTGCTGGATGCGGCGGGGCCCGCCACGGGCGTGGCCCAGTAGGGCCGAGGGTCCCTGGCGTCACGCCCACGGGCGCTAAAGTAGGCCCCGACGCGACTTGACAACAAGGGCGAGCATCTTGCCTTCGAATATCTCACTTCGACAAAAAGCATAAAGGGCACATCCATCCGTTGCCCAGCTCGTGCCGATTCGCGCCATCCTCAGACACTCTTCGATTACCAACAACTCCGATCTCAGGGCGCCCGTCTGCCCTTGTCATCAACTCCTCCCCCTCCACTGGACCCCACCCGCGCCTCACACGAGACGCTACGCGAGAGAGCAGCCTTGGGCAATCTTCTCGTCTTCCGGGCCGCCAAAGGTACGCGTCTCCACTAGTGCGACAGGCGCGACAGGCACTGCGTCACACACGCCACACGCCACACGCGCCACGCGCCCTGCAACCCATCCACACATACGCGGGTGGCCACACTAGCAGCACACACGCACGGCAACACACGCACGACGCGACTCTCGACTCGACTAGCGCACGCACGGACAACTACGACGCGCCCATTGTCCATCCATCCAAGGACATACCGCACAACTTGACTCCGTAATACACATACCGCCACTCCAATACTCCCCAACCTCCCCTCCTCACCCATGTCTCCAGACGCAGCAGCAGCTCAGCCCTCGCAGCTCCCCATCAACGGCAACGCAGCTCAGGCGCCTGCTGGTGACTCGACACTGCACATTGTAGCTCCCGCAGAGAAGCCAACAGGACCAGAGTCAACCCCCAGCGCCGCACCAGCAGCAGTAGCAGAAACAGCATCGGCAGTACCGCCTCAGCATGATGCAGAGGCAAATGGCGTCAATGGTACAGGACTCGCAGCAGCCCCACCACTTTCGCCCACAGAGGCAAATGGCAGCGTGAGCGCCGTCGAGCCATTGAATGACGTCCCACAGTCCAGCCACGTGCCAACAGCATCTGCGGAGCTTGCGCCGGAAGCCGCGCACGTGCAGCCCGCTAAGCCCGCTGAGGCGTCCACAATCAGCGCCCCCGGCACGGCCAATCCCTTTGACCCGAAGGAGGAAGCCGACATTGGCGCGCCCACTACTAGCTCAGCAGATACCACAAGGCCCGCCGCTGAGGCCGTCGATCCGTCCAAGGAGAACATCATCAGCCCAGTAGTAGTGCAGGGCGACGTGCAAGGGGCTCCCGTGGATGAGCCCAAGGCTGAGGCATCTGCTGCGCCCAACGGCAATCACGCTCCACCCGCTGACGGCAGCGCACTGGCTCAACCGCCGGCCAAGCGTCAGCGAGTGACCGGAGAGTCCCTGACTCCCGACGCAAATGCTCCTCTGGTTCTCCCCGATCCCTCTGCCATTTCGATGACGCCTGCCCAGCTCAAGTCTGCCCAGAACATCATCAAATCGCTCAAGATTCGCCCCGAGGCCGTCCTCTTTCTCGCTCCCGTCGACTACGTCGCCTTGAACATCCCGCACTACCCGCAGATCATCCAGCAGCCCATGGACTTGGGCACCATTGACCTCAAGCTCGCAGTCACAGCTGCTGCCTCCAAGGGCGGCAAGGCCACGGAAAAGGCCGCGAAGCAGGCCGTCACCAGTGGTCTGGACCCGATGAAAGACTTTTACGCAACCATTGACGCCTGGGAGAGCGATGTCAGGCTCGTGTTTTCCAATTGCTTGCGCTTCAACGGTCCGGATCACCCCGTCTCGGCGAGTGCATCTGTCCTGGAAAATGTCTTTGAGAAGCAGCTCGAGAAGCAATTCAAGGCCGCACCCGTCGAGGTACCGCCGCCGCCAGCGCCAGTAGAGGAGAAGAAGGCTCGACGCCCATCAAACCCTGTCCCGACGATTCGACGGTCGTCGTCGGATGCAAGTGGGAGGCCAAAGCGCGAGATTCACCCACCACCTCCGCGCGACCTGCCCTATGGCGACGAGCCGCAGTCTGCTTCGAGTGGCAGGAAGCGCAAGAGCAACAAGGTGCTTACGCCTCGGCAGCAAGCGCACAACGCCAAAGTTAACGCAGAGGAGCTCAAGTACTGCACCAAGATGGTCGACGAGTTCATGAAGCCGTCGATGTCCAAGATTGCATGGGTCTTCTACGACATTCCGGCCAAGGACCTCGACTTTGCCCCAGCCTATTACGAGACGATTAAGCATCCCATTGCTCTGCGCGACATTGCCAACAAGCTGAAACAGCACGCGTACGAGGACAAGGCCGACGTCGTCGCCGACATGAAGCTCATGTTCTCCAACTGCTACCACTTCAATGCTCCGGACTCGGATGTATACCAGATGGGCAAGAAGCTGGAAGGCGTCTTCTACGACAAGATGAAGAAGATTCCCAAGGCCAAGCCGCTGACCCCAGAACCCGAGGACGAAGATGATGACATGGATGGCGAAGACTCGGAAGATGAGCGCCAGCGTCGCATCCGGGAGCTCGAGGAGCAGCTAGCAGAGATGAGGTCGGGTGGGGCCAAGCCAAAGGCCAAGGCCGCTGGCGCAAAGAAGAAGACGGCCGGCAAGGCTGCTTCTGCCGCCGAGGGCTCAAAGAAGAAGGCTCCGGCCAAGGCCAAGGCTGCGGCGGCATCGTCGGATTCGGTGCCCAAGAAGGCCAAGAAGACCAAAAAGGCGAGGGCTGATGATGGCTCGGATGACGAGGACGATGTCCGGGCGGTGACGTGGGAGCAAAAGGAGGAGCTGGCGACGAAGATTACGCAATTGACAGACGAGCGTCTGGACGGCGCCCTGCAAATTATCAGCGAGGACAAGCCGCAGAGCTCCAATGACCAGGAGGAGATTGAGCTGGACATTGACGACCTCAGCCCGCGGACCCTGTACCGGCTGTACCGCTACGTCGTCAAGCCCAAGAAGAAGCCCGGCCCTAAGCCGGGCACGGCCAAGGGCAAGTCGTCGAAGCCGGCCGCGGGCAAGAAGAGGAAGAACCTGGATGAAGAAGAGGAGGCTGCGCGCATCCAGCGCCTGCAGGAACAGCTCCAGTCGTTTGAGCGGGGCTCCGAGGCGGCTGCGCCTGCCGCAGCTGCGCCACTAGTAGGCGGGCACGATGATCTCGTGCAGAGCGAGAGCAGCTCCGGCGAGGAGGAGTCGGATGGGTCCGAGAGTGACTACTAGGTTGCGGCACCGAGCGAGGGGCAGCTGCAACCATGGCGGGAGGACAAGGCTCCTAGGGCGACGTCTCGATTCGGGCATATCAAGTCGCGATTTGACAAGGCACACGGGCAGAGTGACAGGTACTGTCACAGGCGCAGTCTAATTTGGTACCACTTCCTTCCGTCCGTCCGTTCGTTTGCGCCTCTCTGCTTTCTCCTCTTTCTTGTGTCGTCTCGTCTTGTGTCGCGTTGTGTCGTCTCGTGTCGTCTCATCTCTGCACATACAAAAACCCACAATCGACGGCTTTTCTCTCGCCTTGATTTCATCTACCTACACGTACTCTACTCGAGAAGTCAGTCAAAACCATCCATCCAGACAGGCACCGAGACCCTGCGTGTTGTCTTTGTCTCCTCGTCTTGTCTTGTCTTGTTCCATCCCGTGCCGCCCCCGCGCCCGCGCCCCGCTCCTTCGTTTGCATTCGTCTTTGTGCGGATGTGAATGTGAAAGAGAGTGGGTGAGTGCGTTGTAATCCAATTGAGTCGAGCTCATTCCATTCCATCTGGTGTGATCAATTTGACTTTTGTGTAGTAAGTTGGTACGATAGTTGCCGGCAGTCAGTCGTGCGTGCGTGCGTGCGTGCGTGAGTGTGGGGAAGGGAAGCCCAACTTGGGAGGAAGGAAATGCAAGGGAGTCAGGCGTGTGGGGTATTGAGGGACTGACCTCTGCTATGTTTGCCCTGCCATGCCATGCTATGCAACACTACAATTCCATTCAATACTCCCATCGGCTCAAACACAGCCTACACTCCTCAAAAGCGCAAGCAGGGACCTTACCTCCTCGCCTTCTTCCCCGCGCTTCTCCTTTTCCTCCCCCTCCCGCTCTCGCTCTTGCTCCTCGTGCCGCGCCACGCCACCCACCCCTCCGGAAAAGACCAACCCTGCCACCTCCCGCATCTTTGGTCCCCCCATTCCCCTCACAAACCCAGCAAGGACCTCCCCATCTAGAATACCCCTCGCACCGCCCATCCCACCAGCACCCCCAGCACCTCCCGCCGCAGTACCGCCGCCCCCCGCCGAAGCAGAAGACGTCCCGCCAGTGCCAGCGCGGTTCTGCGCACCTACAAGGCGGAAGCCACGAGGGTTGAGGGCTGCGGGATGTTGCGTGTGACGGACGAGGAGGTTCTGCAGGATGGAGAGGGACGCGGCGCCACCCGATGTGGATGTTGATGTCGAGACGATCTGGCTGGTCGCCGCTGCTGCACGCACAGGCGCAACGAGGGAGAGGGAGCCGTTCTTCCCGCCTAGGAGGATGCGATTCGAGGTGCTCAGCGCTTCGCCCTCGGATGAGTCTGGGTTGTCTCCCCCGCCGCTGCGGCCTTCGACCGGCCCGGAGAGTACCGTCGAGCAGGTATGTTCCGCTGCGCACTGAAACTCTGCGCGGAGGACCAGCCTAGATGCGAATTGCGATATGGCGCCCAATGCCGCGAGGCCCGCGTCGTACTCGAATATGCGGAGTGCGCCGCCCGCGTCTGTACTGAGGAGGACGAGGGCCTCCTCGGAGACGAGGTAGTTTCCCGTCGTGACGTGTGCTGCGCCTGCCGCGGCGCTGGCTGCACCGGCGTAGTCCCGCGCGAAGACGGTGAGCTTGTAGGGTTCCTCCTGGAAGCCTACGAAGGTGAGGGATTTGCGGAGGTCGCCTACGAGGAGGGTGGACCCCAGTCGCCGGAGGGAAGTAGTGAGGAAGTGCGTATCGAGGAACGCGACGTGGATCAGGAGCTCGTGATTCTCAAAGGCGCGGACGTACAGCTTGTTCGCTACGGCCGCCACGAGGTAGCCTGAGATGTCACACAGGGCGGTGACGGGCCCGCGCGCGTCGTCTTTTACGAGGAGCTTAAGCCGGACGTTGGATGCGGGATCGTGCGGGTTGGGAACGACTTCCACGACGTCGAAGATGTAGGTTGCGCCGCGCGTGGGGCGGTCCTCGCCATTGAAGACGGTTGTACCTACCGCAATGAACTCCTTGAGTCCCGTAGGCGTAGAGGAAGACGTGAGTGTCAGGAGCTCCAGCGCGGATACCGTCTCGTTTTGCTCGAGTTCGAATCCATCAATGGGCGCCGCCCAGTCGTCCTTGAAGAGCTCGACGACGCCGCGCTGGCCGTACGCTGCAGAGGGGTCCAGCGCAGGGTCGCGGATCATGGCGCCGTCCTCTGGGTCGAATAGAACAAAGGGCGTGGCGTACGTCGAGGCCGCGACGAGGGCACGCGTGCCCGGAAAAGGCCGTACGCGGGTGTAGGTCCTGCCCGTGGTGTAGGACGGGCTCCTTGCGAGGGGGAGGTCAAAGAGCATCTCTGAGCCCTCGAGGGGCAGCGCAGCGCTCAAGACGCCCCCACGGGGCGTGGCGTAGAGGTAGCGCGAAGGCCCCAGCCAGGCGTAGGCGTGCACGTCGGAAAGGGAGCTCTCATAGAAGTGCAGCCCGCCGTGCCGCGAGGCGCCTACCCACCCGGGCTGCGCGCCCGTCACAAATAGCTCCAAACGGCCGCCAGAGGGGAGCGGCGAGGTCGTCTCCCCATCGCGCGCCACAAATTGCACCCTTGACCGCGTACGCACCTCGCCGTCGGGCGGGTCGAGTATCGTCTCGTGCTGCGTAGGCGGTAGGAGCTTGGTGAGCGTCTTGTTAAAGGCGAGTGAGGAAGAGCCTGCGTTGGACGACGGAAGCACGGATGCCGTCCAGACGTTCAAGAGCCCATCGTGGTGCACTGCGGCGACGGTCAATTGGTCGCCCAGCGTTCCGACCCACGCCTGCTCGAGACGAGTCTCCTGCAGGCTGGAGCACACTACCACGGCCTCGTCCTGCGCCAGTCCGTCGAGACGCATGGGCACGTCGAGGAGGGTGTTGGAGCGCCAGAGTGGAGAGAGGGTCGCGGACGACTGGGGCGAGGTGAGCGAGTAGAGCTCGAGACTGCCGCTGAGCGTAATGACGGCGAGGTGTGTGCGTGTGTCGGGCGATGTGCTGAGGGCGGAGGAACTCGTCGCGGCAGGCATTTCTTCATCGCCGTCGTCGCCGTAATCGACCTCGTCATCCTCTGCAGCAGGAGCGGAAGCAAGAGCGCTGCGTGGTTGTGATTGCTGCGGCTGCTGATCATCGCTGACGCTGACGAGGGCGTCCACTGCGCCCGTTGCATCGAAGATCACCTGAGCATGGCGGAAGCGCCCTTCTGCCAAGTGCTGCGGCAACTCCAGCTGCTCAAATGCCTGCTTTGCTTCGTCCCACCGCCAGAGCTGCAGCGACTCGTCGTCCAAGAGGCACGTTACGAGACCCGTACACTGCCCACTCCCACTGGCGCTCCTGGCCATGGTAGCCTGCACGATCCTCCTCGTGGTGGTGGCAATGGGCGTGCGGGTGGGCGCCGCGCCAAAGTCACTCGCGGCCAAGTCGTAGACGTACAGCCCGTCTGGCTGCACGGCGAGCAGGGTGGGTGTCGGCGCGGCCGCAGCAAGTGCCGCATCGAGTACCTCTGCCTCGAGTGTGCCGAGCTGCCGCAGCCGCCCGCCTTCTCCCGCACCGACTTGGCATACGTAGCTCTCCTGCCCGCCCGCAGCGACGAGGACGATGTATTCCTGAGCGAGCTGCAAGATGCGTGTCCAGTCTGTGCTCGAGCCCGCCGTGGATGCGCCAACGAGACTGTCCTTTTCGCGTGGCTGGATCTTTTCCTCGAGGTGTGTGATGCCGCTCGTGGGTCCCACGCCGTGCGCAGCTACAATCTTGACGATGTCTGAGCCGTGCTCGCCCCGCAAGACGGCGGGTGTAAGGTCGCTGATGGGGCCCAGGCTAGGTAGTGCGTCGTCTGCGCGCAGGGAATAGGTATACCGGACTGCGCCACTCTGCCTGCTTGTGCCTGCGTGGGTTGACTTGGAAGCGAGGTCGCCCCCTGTTTGCGCCGAGTCGCCATAGAGGTCTGCGTCGTCGTCGTCGTCGTCAATGTCCATTTCCGGTCTCGTCTGCGCAGAGGCAGAGGTAGCAGGGTCTTGGGCGTCGCCACCGCCGTCGTCTTGACGGGCTGCGGCATGCAGACTGACGAGGGAAGAGTCGCCCAGCATGGAGCCTACGAAGATACTGGCGGGTGCGTCTGCGTCGTCGTCTGGCTGTGGAATAGCAATGGCGAGACTGGGCGGAGGCCGAATCTCGTTGGCATCTGTCACCACGGGATCCAGATGGAGCGAAGAGATTGAGCGGCCATCGAGTGTGGCACGGAGACTCATGACGCGGCCATCACTGAGGAAGACAAGGGCGGTACCGGGAGGGATTTGGAGGCGAGGCGCATCGTCGACTGGGACCGTGAGCCCGTCGACCCAGACGAGGTGCGAGTCGGTGAGCTCAATCGGTGCGGCATCATCTTGCGACGACGGCGGCGGCGTCACGGCAGGCATGCCGAGGATCGTCTGGTTGGCTGTGGTGCGCTGCACCCAGTCGTTTATCCGGAGTCCGGTGAGCTTACCACTCTGGTCTATGTGGACGAGTGCCGAGGGTGTGGTAACGATGAGGCCGCCCAGTGAAGGGCTAGGCGCAAGGTAGAGGGCATCATAGGGCAAGTCCTGGACATGCAACAGCACAGGATGGTGCGTCGAGGAGACATCGAGGGTAAAGAGGTAGAGGTGGACAGTATCGCGGCGGACTGCGAGGCTGCCCGTCCAGGTCTGGGCCTCGGGCTCACACAGGACGGCCAGGGTAGGTTTCTGGAACGAAGGTAAGAAGGCCATGTGCCGGACATTGCGGATGCCCACATCGACGTCGGAAAAGGGCAGGATGAATGAGGGCGTGTAGGGGAGCAGCGTGTTGTCGTGTGTGCTACGTTGGCCCGGTGCGGCAGCATATAGCCTATGAACTTCGTCGTCGTCGTCGTCGTCATCGTCAGTGAGCGAGTCGAGAAGGTCGAGGTCGGAGGAAGAGGTCAATGGAATGACGGCCAGGGCATCGCCGGGAAGGAGGAGCGCAGAACAGCGTGAGTCTGGATCGACGGCGAGGTGCGGGTGGAAATTGGCGGGAAGGCCTGCGGCGAGGTGTTCGTCTCGCTCATAGGTGTGGATGCTGACTGTGGCGAGGTCCTGCGAGGGTGCATGCCATTCGAGGAGTGCGACCTTGGCGTCCTTGAAGGAAACGACGAGGCGGTCCAGTCCATCGGTCTCGGAGTGGATGGTGCGCGTGACGTGCAGGCCAGTGATGGCGCCAAAGAGGACCTTGGTCTTGACGTGGAAGAGGCGATGGCGCGAGCTGTCGTTGCCACTGCCGTCGCCATCTTCGTGACCACTCGGACGCCTCACCTCCCAGATCTGAAGTGTGTCATCGCGTGCCGTGACGAGGTGCGAGGAGAGGTGTCCACGCGAGGCGGGGTATGGGCACGATGAGGACGATGAGGATGAGGATGACCCCGCGGAAGCTACGAGACGGCAGGCAACTGCGTGTGACGGCGCCGTGGGGGGAATACGCTGCGAATACGAGGCGTGTGCGGCAGGCATCGTCGTCGATGCACCAAGTTCAATTGCACGCTACCCGACGAGAGGGAGGAGTTGATTTGTTTTGCATGGATAAATGCCGGTACCCATGCGGGACTCGAACCCTCGTACTAAATGTCCTCGGTTATTCGCGTGCGTCTGTGCGTCACATGCGTCGGAGCCGAGGCCAGATTGGCGGGCCGCACTCGGGATGTGATTGTGATTGGTGAAAGTGAGTTGCGGGAGCAAGTCGAGGCTCCTGTCCTTTGTCCTCACCCGTGAGCTCACTTGTGTGATCTGGACGTGACGATGCCGTAATAGCGTCCGCTTTTTGCTCGCAAGCAGACATTGAGCAGAGCCATGAGTCAGCAAAGGGTGAAGGCGAGCACAATGGACTCGAGCCAGTTCTACTCGGCGCCAAATGGGTCACGAGTTGCCGCACCTGGCGAGGGGTTGAGTGATTAAGTCGAGTCGACTGAGGAGTCCCGAGTGGCCTGCTGTAGTGTATTGTATTGTCCTCACTTGCCGTCTCGCGGCACCTTTTGCTAGTCCCGTCGTCTAGACGACTGAGTCGTGGGGCGTCGTTGTGATAGCAAATGCGAGAGGGGCCCAGTTCGCGGCGGCCGCGGCACCTGACCAGTCTTTGTCCGCCCCGCGAGCCAAGCCCCTCCACCCCGCGCCCGTAGCAGCAGCAGCAGCAGCAGCAGCAACACCGTGCGCCGACGAGAACGGGTGGACTGCATGTCCGGACGACGGACGATGGACGACGGGCAACGGGGATGGGCGCAAAAGGGAAAGATGCCTTTCACTTGGTGGGGTTGTGTTGTCTTGCATTTCGGGTGACTTTGCCTCCGTCGGATTCCCCACGACACTTGTTGCCTTGCTTCCCTTTTTCCCAATGGCGCGATACTGCCACGACCAACCCCGCCACGCCCAGTAAACTTCCGCATATACCCACAACAAACGCACCTCCGCATCCCCCCTGCTATTCACCAATGGACAGCGCAGATACAACGACAAGCCCGTCCTTTTCCCTCTTTTCCGGGCGGGAGTCAGAAGAAGACTACTACTACCACGCCGGACTCGACGACTACGAGGACGACGACGACCAACCCCGCCACCAGTCAGGTTCCAGTCGACGTAGCGCCATTGACATTCCCACTGATACAAGCACTGAAGACGACGACGACGACGACGACTACGGCGACGACGGTGACGACAACGTCCCTTCGTTTCAAAGTCACACACAACCATCAGCGCCTCTCAGCAACGTCGAGATTGACACGCACCCGCTCGCACTCAGCGGTCTCATCGGCCGCGGCGGCGACGACGACGACGACGACGACGAAGAGAACGCCAGTAGTAGCAATCGCAATAGTCATCAGGACGAACACCGCGACGACATTCTCGCTGAAGCACGTCGCAATATTCTAGGCAACTCCAACAGCTCGCGCAGATCTACGGCAGCAGAACGCACCAGCGGCCTTTACAGCACCCAGCGCTTCAACACGTCGGCACCTCGTCCTACCTTTTCACCATTTCGCAGCCGCATAGCACGCGAGCAGGAGCAGCCACACCAGCCAGACCGCGCCCGTGCCACGCCTAGCGCCCCGCCCAGTGCCGCGTCTTCTTCCAACGCCAGCACAGTCGCTAGCATCTTTGCAGGCCTAGGTACACGCAGAATCGACAGCCCTTCGCAATTAGCACTCCGCAGGCCACGCACACCCGCCCGCGAGGCCAGTCAGTCGGTCGCTCCGTCGGTCACCTCTTCTAGTAGCACCAGCACCAGCACCAGCACTAGCCTTGCAGGATACTCACTAGCTGCCACAATCGCATCGCCACTCATGGACGCCAATGCCCCCCGCTCATCCTCATCTTCGTCGTCCGCATCGGCGGCCGCCAAGCGGTCCTTTGACCAGGCTGCATTCAGCCCCTCGACGTCACCCCTGGGTGCACATCAGTCACCCTTGGCCTCCCACGACCCCGGCGAAGGCTCTAGTACCGGCGCACGGGCAGGTGCTGGCAGGCGATTCACCGGCGTCGCTGCGGCCAACTCGAGCACCCAAGGCAACACTACTATTGCCCGCCAGGCCGGCGGCAGCTCACACAAGAGGCACTGCTCTGCCCGTCGACAAGACCCAGACGCGGAGACCGGCGCCGATACCGACGCCGACGGCGAGGCCAGATGGGCATCACATCGCTTACCGCTTCGTCGCCGCCGCAACCATCGCCGCACCACGTCGACCGACTCGGCCATGGACGTCTCTACCGATGAGGCAGCAGAAGCAGTAGCAGCCTCGTCTGACGCGGAGCCAGAGGCGCTGGCGCAGCCGCAATCCTCATCATCAGGACGGCAGTACCATGCTGCATCGCCTCGCGTCGCTTCCTCCTCAACCTCGCGACCGTCTTTCCCGCCTGCCCTCGGCCTGGATCCCGACGTCGTGGAGCGAGTCGACCGACCCGATAGCCCGCCCTCGGTCCTCTCGGGCTTTGCTGCTTCCATCCTCGGCTCCCCTCCCTTTCTCGGCGATGCAAACCTTGGTGTGCACGAAGGATCCGCCCGCGCAAGTGGCCCCAACAGCACCGCTAGTGCCACAGTATCTTCTGCCAATCTCACCCCGGAGCTGCCACCAGCACACGCACCTGCTCCTCGTGAGACGTCAATGGCCGCGCCAGAGATGGCGGCGACAGATGTGCCATTCATTGCGGCAGACTTGTTCCAAGACTTCCAGGGGCACCTTGACGACATGCACACCCAAGTCCTCCGAGCACGCCAGCAGCTCCCTCAGCGCGGCCTGCCTCGCGACGAGGCGGCTCGCGTGTTCGATGCAGAGGCCATCCTCCGACAAAGTCAGCAGGAGATTGACACGCTGCGGCGCAATATTCAGACGGCTCGCGAGACGATTGCGCAGGCCGTGGCCCTGCTGCGACGGGACCAACAGGCTGCCCAAGCCTCCCCTGGCAGGAACAATGCATCGACTCGGACCCTTCGTCATCGCGACGACGAAGACGACGACGGTGATGATGGATTCGCGGAGCAGGCACGCAGGTACCTCGAAGATACGGACAGGCATGTAACGACGGCTACCGGCAGGACCCGATCACCTCCTCTTCCTGTCCGCTTTTTTGGACGCCAGGACCCTCCGCCAACCCGGATGACGGCTCCATTTGACGTCGAGGGGAATTGGTTGCCCGAGTACCGCCCATACTATGGAGGCGATGACGACGACGTCACCTTTACCGACGACGATGGCGACTTGGAATACGAGCCGGGCCGACGCCTTCGAGGGACATCCGCCCGGGCGCCTTTCGGCCGGAACATCTTGCGCGGGCTGAGCGGGGATTCCTCGCGACGGCACGCGAATCCAAGACCGAGCGCTACAGACATGCAGGCAGATTTGAGGCGTAGGTTGAGAGCATTCCGTCGAGCCGAAGCAGAGTACATCCTGCGCAACGACGCCGGAACCGAGCAGCGAGCACCGCGGCACCGCGGCATTCGGGCGGCATTGGGTAGGGCTCGGCGAGACGCGGATGCCCTCGTGCGCCCACTTCGCCCAAGTGGCACAGGCACAGGCGCGGGTGACGACGACGACGACGACGACGACGACGACGACGGGGACTTCGATGCGGACCGACTCGACGAGAGTACCGTCAATCGCATTCTGTCAGGCCGCTATCCTGGCCTCGCCCTTGTCCCGCCTCCTCGGGTTGGGGGCTCGCATCGGGGCGATGTTGACGCGCGGTCAACGGCGTCGTCGGCGTCGAGAGCAGGCCAGGCAGCCCCCTCGTCTTCAAGTACGTCTTCGTCTCGCCGCCACAATCGCCTGGCTGCTGAGCGAAGTCAGGCGCACGCGACTGGCACAGCCCAAGATGCCACCCTGCAGGTCCCGCGTCTGCCCGTCGTGCGCTCCGGGTCTCCTCTGCGAGTGACCTTTGGCAGTGGCGGCGGCGGCGGCGGCGGCGGCGGTGAGACTCGCAGAGCCGATGCATCCACCGGGAGGCCCCCCGCAATCCAAGGCTCATCCTCTCTCGACAGCCTTGCAGACACGGGTGATGCCCCTTCGTCATCGTCATCTCCCCGCATCGCCCGATCGTTGCGTCCTCTCAATCTGTCCTCTCGAGCAGCCCAGAGCAGCACCAGCACTGACTCTGCACCCGCTGAGGCCCGCGCCTCTTCAGCTCGAGCAGCAGCGTCGCCCCGACCCTTTCGAGTGCTCGGGACCAACGACCGCAGAGACGGGGCAGCAGCAGCGGCGACGGCCACGACCATGTCCACGGCGGCGCCCAACCATCGCGATTCCCCCTGGAGCCCGTACGCTTCCCTGCGGAGGCGGCCTCCGCCCCCGCCGCCCGCGGCATTCGCAGCAGAGGAAGCAAATGCAGAGGACAGCGCAGCTGAAGCGGACTCGTTTTCTGATTCGCTGGCCCGCTGGTTCGATGGACCTGCTTCTGCACCTGGGAGCCGCGGCATCGTACCGCCTCGACGACCCCTGCCACCCATGCTCAATGCTGGCAGTCCCGGACGGCGGTGGGAGCCGCTGGACGTCTCCCGACTGCACTCGCAAGAGCGGCAGGAGTTGCGCGCCGCCTCCGCAGCAGCAGCCGCAGCACCCACTGACTCGTTTTCTTCAATCGATGCTGAGCTCGAGTCGGCTTACCGCTACCAGGGGCTTCTGTCAACTGCGGCTCTCAATCGTCCTGCTTTCACCCTGTCCACCGACGCTGCTTCGAACACGCGCTCCACGTCTACACGGCCGAGTCAGCGAAATGCCGAGGCGTCCACCGCCACCGCCACGACGTCTGCGCTCAGACGGCCACTGATGCTCGGGGGAGGCGACCACCATCATACGTCTTCTTCGGCATCTGGCTCGTCCCTCGCTCCAGCCGCAGACGCATACCTCCGCGCGCGGCAGGACCACCTACGCCGCCGCGTCACCGAGAACCGAGCCCACGAGATGTCCTCGACGTCGATGTTCCCTCGCGCTGGATGGAGACCCCTACCTGGCGACTCGCCGACGGGCGAGCCGAGCAGCATCTCTGGGCGGGCGAGGTACGGCGCATTATTCGATGGCTTTGGCGGGTTTGGTGGGAGCGGTGGCGTCGAGCATACGCATCCCTTGCGTGTGCCGCGGATCGGTCAGGAGACCGGTGGCCGTTCCGACAGCAGCAGCAGCAGCAGCAGCAGGACCGGTCGCAGTGCCTCTGCAAACACGAGCCGCAGCACGCGTGCGGCCTCCTCTGCCGCCGTGTCGACGAGCAGCGCCGCAGCGCCAGCGCCTAGGATGACCCCTTGGGAGCGGATACGGGAACACGAGCGCGACATTGCAGAGAGCGACGACTTGCTAGATTTATCCCTCAATGGGGGGCGACCCGCCGCCACTGCCCGCGAGGCTGGTTCGGGGTCCGCAGGAGGGCGCAGCTCTGCCACAACTGCTGCGAATGCGAGTGGCACCGCGTCCGCACGCAGCCGCATGGCCTTCCCCTTTGATGCCTTTGAAGACCTGCTTTGGCATCCGCGCCTCTCCGACGCCGTCTCCCTCAACCGGCACATCCTGGAAGACAGTCCTCGTCCGCGCGGCGCACCACGCTCGGCAATCGACAGCCTCACGTCCTTTACTTATGCCTCGAGGTGTGGGCACCGCATGGCGCAGGACAAGGGCAAAGGTAAGGCCAAAGCCGATGACGGCGAGGGTGGCGGCGGTGGCGGTAGCGTCGATGTCGTCGAAATCGCGGATAGCGATGGCGAGGCCGAGTCGCACGCGCGCATCACGGCGTCTTCATCTGCGTCCTCCTCGCTGGGTAGCAGCACTTCCGCCCCCACCACCGCCACCGCCGCGGCCGCGGCCCTCGCTGCGGCAGAGGCGACGTGCAGCCACATAGCCGAGACGTGCCCCATCTGCCTAGACGACTACCTCGGCACGGACCTCCTCGTAGAGTCCTGGTGCAAGCACGTCTTCCACGAGCGCTGCCTCAAAGAGTGGCTAGAGGGGGCGAGTACCTGCCCTATGTGCAGGCAGGGGCCGCCGCGCGCGTCGGGTGCGGGTGCGGGTGCGGGTGTGGGAGTGCCGACGGACTTTTACGCCGAGTGGGCGCAGGACATGTTCCCCAATTCCACTTCCACTTCCACTTCCGCTTCCACTTCGACTTTGGCGGCGCCGGGCGGCGGAGGGCGACACCGATGGCTCGCGCCCAGTGCGAATGCAGCGGAGGAGTATTCCGTGCAGAGCGTGCTCCTGCCCGAGCTCGAGGGGGATGTATGGGGGGATCTCGGCTGGGGTGGTGAGCGGGAGCGTGAGCGCGGCGGGGGCGGGGGTGGGAGTGGAGCCGTCGGGCTGCGGGCTGGCGGTAGTGGCAGTGGTAGTGGCAGTCGGGGTGGTAGTGGTAGTGGTAGTACCGCCGGATCTGGACCTGGACCTGCACATCGACGCGGACCTAGTTGAGTGGGAGCGGCCGGGCGGACGCAGTTGAGCACGTCCTGTCGTCTTGGCCGTCGGATCGGGAGTTTTTTCTGCTCTGCTCTGCTCCGTCTCGTCTCGTCTTGGGATGGACTAGGCTAGATTCTGCGTCAACCTCTGATTTCCCCCCTTTTGGTCCAGCGGTCCAGATTATCGCGTTACTACAGCTTTGCTTTGCTTTGAGTTGTTTCTCGCGCACACGATGATTGGCACAGTCTTCTCCTCTCCACGACCACTACTATTACTGTCTGGAAAGTCCTGTCCCTGTCCTGTCATGTCATGTACATCCTCGCTGAGATGAGAAGAGATGAGATGCGCTGCGTTGGGTCGGGTTGGGTCGGGTTGACTTTCTCGTCCGCACTGGCACTCCTTGCCAAGTACATAGCATGTGTTTGTATCTGTATCCGTCTCTGAACCCGTGTTCATATCCACATCTCTCAGCTATCAGCTATCAGCTACCAGCTACCACCAATGGACTACAATACATCTATGAAGCTACGATTTCGATTCGATTCGATCCCCATCCCATCCACTGCGAGCGGGTCACCGCCTCTTCCTCTGGGTCGGACTGGACTGCGTGGTGTGGTGTGGTGTGGCGTGGTATTGCGTGGTATTGCGTGGTCTGGTGGCCCCCCCCCCCCCCCTTCTCCGGGCGGCCCCCCCCCCGGCGCCCCCCCTCCCCCCCCCGGCGGGGGGCTCCCCCCCCCCCCCCCGGACCCGCTTACACCATTTTCGGAGGGGCCGGGCCCCCCACCCGGGGCCCACCCCCCCACCCCCCCACACAACCCACCCCCGCCCCCTGGGCCCCCCCCCCCC